>VUQI01020272.1:28338-61900 GCA_015106735.1 Paratilapia polleni | reverse complement strand
AATTCACTTTTCATTCATTCATTGTGTCTTTCTTCTTCTTTTATGGACATTTTAATAACTTGCACATACAAGTGGTGGTAGGTGGAGAGAGAATCTTTAACCATAAAAGCATACAAAAAAGTTAATGCCCTCCAACATGATTGCACAGCAATAGCAGCCACACACTGTGACAGCAGCATGCTAGTTACTCTTTTTTTGTTTGGTGGCAACTGAGGTGCAATACTGCCACCTATTCTGCTGTAGTATCAACCAGACTATTGGTTATTTTTACAAGTACATGCCTATGCTACAGTATTGTAGCATGAATAACTTTGATAATAGTTGCATATTTGCATGCCTTATGATTTACTTATACATGTCACTAGCACCTGACAAAAATGCGTAAAATGGCATGCTGGAAAAAAGGTGAGTTTGTAGGCTGGACTAACTTACATGGCTTCAAACCCCTTTACCTTAAGTACAACTATACAGTTATTTATCCAACGTTAAACTTTTGATATAATCCCTTGTTATGGAAATCTGAAAGAAATTACTGTACACACAAACAGGTTGTCTTTTGCAAGGTTTTATTTGCCTTTGCAAAGGGGTCAAACAACAGTACAGAGAGCAGCAGCAGCCTGCATGGTATTTGACAAAGAAGAATTACAAGCATAGAATCACTTATAGCATAGACATTTATAGAGACAAATTATCTATCTGTCATGGTCACAGAGTACAGCCAGAACATTATGTGAGAAAGATGGTTTGTACAGTCTGGTATATCATGTGATCAAAGATTATATGAAGACAGAACATAATAATCTGGAGCCTTCCAATCAGCCAGTCAGCTCAAACAGAAAAATAGCAGAATCTTAAAATTTTACACCCTACACACAGAAAACGTGACTTATTAAGTTAATATGTCAAGTTATGTAATGTAATATTGATACTGTAAACACAATTTGGTGATATCACAAAATGCATATTCAGTATTTGCTAAATTAGATGTTGTCGTGAAATTAAAATGCTATAATGCTTTTATAAGGTGTTATAAACACTCAAATGGGTCCTTGTAGCCAGTTGGTAGGTGGAGGTGGTTGCTAGGCAACATGATGACATCTTAATATCTGATATAGATAAGAACCTTCAGAGATTTGGTGTATTATAATGAGATTATCATATTTGTATTATTGGCACGATATAAATATTTCATTGTTTAAACATATTATCAGTACTAGTATATAGTAACCTTTATGTAGTCATAGAAAAGATGAATGCCTAAATAACAAAATTAATACCAACATTTAAGAACGATTGTAAGTTTGATTTCCATGCTCTCTTAAATTATTATATTTGGCAGTTATGCTAAGATTTGTGATGCTTTAATGACTTCCTGACATTGTAGATAGCTGTTGACTGAACATTGCTATAAATGGTTCCCAGCAAAATGTTTACACATTACTAAAACCTTTATTGGTACAAGACGATTCACTAAAGGACTAGTTTGGGCATGTGGTTGGTACAAGAAGATTCATTAAGGGACTAGTTTGGCCATCTAGTACTGGTAGTTACTAAATTAGAAAGGGCTTTGTATGTAAACCTAGCTATTGAAACCTGGTATTGACTCAAAATAAACCACATTACACTGATTACTAACATGGTTAACATTTCATGTTGCTAAAGGAACAAGCATTGTTAGGACTTGGCTGATGTCAGTCTCTTCCTGGGAACTGATGACAACACAAAATAAGATTTCATGTCCACTCTACGTTGTGTATATGCACCTTTAGCGCACAAAGCAGCAGGCACTCACAGGTGCTGTTTTACTCTCTTTCTCACACTCTGTGGTGTCCCCTGAGGTTTTTGTGGAGCCAGCTGGAGGTGCGTTGACCTCTGTCCACGGGGGCTCTTCTTTAGAGTGATAGGTCAAAACACAGATGAAGTGCAATCAGATCCTGTGATAATGGGAGTTGTGTCCCCTGGGAGAGCTTAAAGGGCCTTGCAAAAACACTGGAAATGACTGGGCCTTACATTCAGCCAATCACACTACTGTTTCTCATTTAGTGGTCACTTTACAGGCTTAAGAGGCGTTATCATGTCCTTGACTTCATACAGGCACGAGCGGATCAATACTCGTAAAACCCTCATAATAGAGAGCTGTCCTGATGATGATCTGGTAAACCTGGAGTTCTTAGATGAGGTAAGATTTTATGTGTTTATCTCATCATGCATTGATCAGCCCAAGTTACAAAGTTGTTGATTTGTGTGTGTGTGTGTGTGTGTTTTCTTTTTGGCAGGAGACAATAATCAGCCATCTCCACAAGAGGTATGATGAGCTGCAGGTGTACACTTATGTCGGTGACATCCTCATCGCTCTCAATCCTTTCCAGAATCTCAGCATCTACTCTCCCCAGGTTGGCAACATATCACTCACAAATGTTTTCAGCAGAAGTTCCCAAACACAGTGGAAATGATGAATGATTGCCCATCAGTCATGCCACTGGTTCTGCTTTAGTGGGTGCTGTAGTTGTAGGGCTAGTTATTGTTATTATGTTTTAGTTTACAAAGAATTGTCAGATTAATCAGTGCTCATTTTAATATTAAAAATGGCAACAATCTGGCATAAAATCTGATTTTGAAAATTCAATCAGTTTTAATTAACGATTTTTGTTCTTTTAAATTACATTGATTATCTCTAATGTACAATCAGCGAATATACATCTATTTTTCCTCAAATTTTCTCTTCACTTGATGCTACCCGATACCACAGATTGTTCCTTCCTGAAGCAGAGAGCACAAGAAATTTTAAATTTTCGGTGTCTACAAACTGGTTGCAAATTTATTCAAACTGATCATTCTTTATAAAGGTTTTTATGAATACTCATGTGTCCTCTTAGTTCTCTAAGCTGTATCATGGCGTAAAGCGAGCTGACAACCCTCCACACATCTTTGCTACTGCAGATGCAGCCTACCAAGGCATGGTGACATTCTGCAAAGACCAGGTATTCTACAGAAAAGTCATTTCATAGGTGGAAACACTGTACTCTGTAATCCTAAAACTGATGTTTTTTTTATTTTTAAAGAATATACTGTATGTTTTTAAAATGCTGAGAGGAATCTTTAATTACATTCATTTGTTTTTCATGTCAATTTGAACACATTTGGACAACAACAAAGCAGATAGTAAATGTTATTCTAAACTTGTACCAGGGGAATAATGGAAAAAAAAATGTCATGATGTCAGTGTTCCCTGTTTGGTGAATTGTTTTCTCTTTTTTTTTAGTGTATTATCATCAGTGGAGAAAGCGGTGCTGGGAAAACAGAAAGTGCTCATTTAATTGTTCAACATCTTACCTTCCTGGGAAAGGTATAGTAGGATTCTGGTCATTCCTTCTTGTCTTTAAATTTGTTAATATGAGTGCTGACTACTTCAGAAATGGTGAACTATCTTGAAAATTTACCGGGGTTCATGAAACAAACATGTTGTTGCTCTCAGGCAAACAATCGGACACTCCGTGAGAAGATCTTGCAGGTCAACCCTCTCGTGGAGGCCTTCGGAAATGCCTGCACAGCAATCAATGACAACTCCAGCCGCTTTGGCAAGTACCTGGAGATGAAGTTCACACCGACAGGAGCGGTTATTGGGGCGAAGATATCTGAATACTTGCTGGAGAAGTCGAGGGTCATCAAACAGGCTCCGTAAGTGGTGCCCTTGCTTTGTCTTACTGGGGTTTTATTTGTGTCATTCTTCTAAATTTGGCTTGTTTTTCTTTCAGAGGGGAGAAAAATTTCCACATATTTTATTACATATATGCTGGGCTTTACCACCAAGACAAGCTGAAGACTTACCGGCTGCCAGACAGGACACCTCCCCGGTTTGTGCTGCAGTCTGACATGTTTAAAATAATTCTGCTCTTCACATCGTTGAAACTCTAATTCACAGTCATAACATGAATCTGCAGGTACATTGATAGTCAGCACTGCAAAGTGATGCAAGACATTGTCTCAAGGAAACAATATAAGGAGCAGTTTGATGCAATTCAGGAGTGCTTCAGAAATATCGGCTTTACAGAAGAGGTACTAAACACTCAAACAGTCAAATATGCAGCATTTAGCCAGAGATCCATCGAGTGCCATCATAACTGGATTTTTCCTATCTTGTTTTTAGGAGGTCACTTCTGTTTACAATATTCTCTCAGCAATTTTGAACACTGGGAATATTGAATTTGCCTCCATCACATCCCAGCATCAGACCGATAAGAGTGAAGTGCCTAACTCAGAGGCCTTAGAGAACGGTGAGATATTAGGCAATGTGCGTTGTAAGCATAGACTGTATATAAAAGGTGAACATATGTTATGGACATTGGTTAGTGAAGTCCTGTCGTGAATCCTTGAACTGAGTGTTTTTGCCGCCACCATGTCAGCATTTTGAATTTGGACATTACAAGCGTGGGGCAGACACTGAAACACAACACGTTCACTGGCTAACAACCTCTGACAAGTCATTATCCAATGAGCATACCCTGATTCCAGTGAGGACCATAAGTTACAAAATTAACATTCTGTTGTATTCAGTATGACTTGAAACTAGTTACTGAGATCATAAACTTATGAGAAAAGTGTTTACTGAAGTCACAGAGTGATGGAGCTGAGGATGACTTTCCCATAGACTTGTGTACAAACTGAAGTCTTCTTGCAACCACAGGAATCATCCCCTGCTGACCAGAATGCAGGTTTTTGGCACATCAGCATTGACTTCACTTTTCAGACATAGTCGCTACAGCTTTTATGTACAGTCTATGGTTGTAAACAATAGCAATATTAGCAATAGTCATTTTTCAGTCAAAGCCCTTACAGACAAAATAGGTAATGTAGGTAAGTCTATCTATCTATCTATCTATCTACTTGTTCTGTATGCTTGTTCTTCTGTTCTTCTGGTTGGGAATCACTGGTTTGGGTGGATGATTTTTAAGTGCTGAGTTTTGTGCAAAGAAGGACACTATTTGTGGTACATTTTCTCTGTAGAGTGTGTGTTATGTTTTTTTTAGTTTGTGTATTTCTCTTATTGTATAAGAGACTTTAATATGCATGACAAAATAAACAAACGATCAGATGTTTTTACAAAGAAAAAATTGGGACATCTACAGTATAACCATGCTGGAGTTTATTTTTATGCTTTTATGATAAGATGAGATAAGCTCTTAATTGTGAAACTGACTGACTGTCTCGCCTTTTTTTCTCAGCTGCATCTCTCCTCAGCATCGGGCCTGAGGAGCTCCAGGAGGCACTTACCTCTCAGTGTGTGGTCACGAGGGGCGAGACCATTATCCGCACCAACACCGTGGACAAAGCCGCAGATGTCCGAGATGCCATGTCCAAGGCCTTGTATGGACGCCTGTTCAGCTGGATAGTAAATCGCATCAACTCGCTCCTGCAGCCTGACATGAATGTCTGGTGAGTGTGTGCCACTGTTTCTCTCTTCTTCATTTGTCTTGGATGATCACACAGAGTTTGTGCAAAGCTCTGATGACCTTTATGGAAGTCTGCAGAGGTAGATGCAAACATGAAGAGGAGAATATCAATGGGCAAGCACAAGACAAGCAAAAGGAGAGCAAAAAAAAGTTTTAATAAATTTTTGATACAGAGTTGCGTGCAGAGAAAATAATGTTCAGATGATTAAAAAGACTTCAGAGAGACTGCAAAGAGGCTTTTCATTGATCCAAAAGAATTCCTTCATAAATATGAGCGTTGACTGTCAAGGAGTCATCTCTCAAAGATGAAGCCAGAGTTCCCGTCTGCATTCCAGTCATCTTTGCTGTTTCCTTATTGCCATTAATAACCCGGTAGCACTAGCTAAAGGTGACCTCTACATACTGTGGGTAATGACTGATCATGAAAGTAGCAGCTCCAAGCACTGAATATAAAATGCAGGATCATAAGTCTCCATGCTGTGTTGCAGAAGTGAGTATTGTTAGTGTAGACACTGAAAATGACTGGAGGTTAAATCAATAGAGGCTGAAATAAAACCATTTAAGAAGCTCTGACTTTTTCAAAGCTGATGTTTATGATTTCTCATCAGACTAGGCCATCCAGACCAGACTCTCTATTTGGGTTGAACTTGGATTATCATTAAAGTTTTATCAATTAATGTGGCTGCTGGGGATTTGCTCGTTCCATTGCATAGAAGAATAAGTTTGTTTGTCCCCCTTTTCTCCTTTGAAGTGCCACAGAGAGCAGCATGAATGTGGGAATCCTGGACATCTTTGGATTTGAAAACTTCAAGAAGAACTCGTTTGAACAATTGTGCATCAACATCGCAAACGAGCAGATCCAGTTTTATTTCAACCAGCACATATTTGCTCTTGAACAGGTGAGTTCTTCATACGTAAATAGGTTTTAAATAATCTGCGCTAATGCACAAAGCAGATGATACCACTGTAATGTGTTTGGGGTGAAACAATCTGACAAACAACATAAAATACGCTGAGAAAATTCCATTTAAAACACTATTGTGGAAATCAGTCACTTAAAAATCCTTTGCTGTTTACACAGCCATCATTGCAGAGATGCTCTCAACATATTAATTTTGCTTATAGTTGGGCTGTGATAAGTAACCCTAAATTACTCTCTTAATTGATTTAATGAAGCTGTTTATCCTGTTAGAAGTGTGAGGAGCCTTTTTTTCCTTGATGGAGATGAATTGACATTAATCAAAAACCTTTTGTTTGAAGTAACTTTGCAGCAGTCCTTTTAAAGAAAAGACAAAACGAGAAGGCAGGTTTAGTGATATAGCACATTTTCTCACTTGTTAGCCCAGTCTGCATTACTTTAAAAAGCTTTCATCATCACATACACAGAAGAATACCCGCAAAATACAAAATATTATTTATTGAGGCCAGACTCCACACAGCATATGAACTAATAATAGCCTCTGCTCTTTCATTTACATTCACATTTTTAGCTCTCTCCAGGACCAGAAGTGTTATTGGAAGCTACATTTTCCCCGTTCCCATTAATTACAGCCGTGATCACTGAAAATAAGGCCTTTAGCTTGTGGAAAGCTTCCTCCCCTGATGTAGAGCTAATGCTCAGTGGAAAAGGGATCTTTATTTTGTGTGGATGTCTTCAGTCTTGCTGTACACAGAAACTGATTATTCTGAGTTAATGATTTAAACATGAGGATGGTTTAGATCCATTGGTTCCACTTTATTAGTAAAATATATATTTAAAACAACTTTTTGATCTGAAATTAAATAGATGCAATAATATGATTTGACTCTGGGTTATTTGCACATTGAAATAAATTATGAATAAGTAAGTGGCTCTATTTGTTGGTTTGGAGCTGTTCTGTTTTATGCATTCAGTAAAAGACTCTATTATGCTGTAAACTTCAGCCGTAGACACACACAGTCGGCTGCAACTGTGTGGTTTGGTTGATTAGAAACTCTTCTTTTTTTAACCACACATACACATTTCATATTTAGCCCAGATTGTTTAATTGGGTCATTTAGAGAAACCATTAACTAGATTATTATTCTGCATTCGCTGGTTCTAATTAGATGGAATACCAGAGCGAGGGAGTTGACGCCAGCCTGGTGGAGTACGAGGACAACAGGCCCATTCTGGACATGTTCCTGCAGAAGCCCATGGGTCTGCTGTCCCTGCTGGATGAAGAGAGCCGCTTCCCTCAGGCCACTGACCAGACCCTAGTGGGTAAGACCTGCAACATACTGAGATGTCACACATAAAAATCTTTTTTTTTTTTTAAAAACTCAGTTACATAAGAGGTCAAAGGTCAGTTGGTAAAGCATCTTTACATGTCTTGTTTTATTTTCTTCTACATCTCTTCATTACAGATAAATTTGAGGACAATTTGCGCTGCAAGTATTTTTCGATACCTAAACGTGTGGAGCTTTGTTTTGGAATTCAGCATTATGCCGGACAGGTATTAAAATAACTCTTTGAATGTGTGTATCTAATAACCTACTGCCTTGATGATGGGTATGAGGAGACTGTAGATGCACCAGTGTTTAGTACAATACTTCAGGCTTTTGAAATGCTCGGTAAAACCTTCATTTATGATTACGCCTTACTTTTTAATTAGAGTATTTGAAAAACATCTGCATACCTGTGTTAATGTGGGGTAAGGATTTTTCTGAACAGCTGTTTTGGGCCTGATTAATTAAGTGAATTAATTCATAGTAAATGAAATGATTACATTCTATATGGAAAAGAAATAGAATAAAACTTAGAAATACAATAGTATATCTTTGATATATAGGTCTATATGTTTTTGTAGTTTTTTTTTTAGTAAGACTTTTATCTTTCATACTGTGATTTACTTTCAGTTGCCCCTTTCACATTTTTCTCATAATACATAATGTTGACTTTATTCATACTTTTTTAAAAAATGAATTATAATACGAGACATGCTAACACATGAGGGATGGACAGCAAGAAAGTCCTGGGTTTGAATCTGTGAACCGGCTGGGGGCCCCCCTGCATGGAGTCTGCTCTCCTTGTGCCCCTGGGTAGCACAGATTCCTCCCACACTCCAAAGACCTCCCTGTTAGCCCTGCAAGACACTGGCAACCTCTCCAGAGAGACCCCACCTCTTGACCCATGACAGCTGGGATAGGCCCAGAGACCCCCCTCCCCCCAAAATGGATAAGTGGAAGAAAAGAAGAAAATGGATTGACTGACTAATATATGACCTGTATAACACATTAACATTTACTAAAAGTTTTTTCTATCCCTGTTTCCATGTGGGTTTTCAGGGAGTTGCTGTAATGCCCCTTCACTGTTGTTCAAATTAATTAAGAATGAAGAAATTGTAAATTAAAAGCTTAAAGTTCTGCATTCATCTAACTCTGCTGATGTATTTATAGGGCAACAGCACAGCAACACACATAACTTGCCATTTAAGAAAAACACAGGTGTTACTAAAAACATCTGTATGCCAGTAAGCTGTGGCAGTTTGGCAGTGATGGAGACAGCATGAACAACGTCAGGAACTGAACCTGCAGCGGCTAAATAGATTTCAGCCGTCAGTGTTTTTACTACCTGCACCTGTGGTTATGTGTTAAAGGAACATCGGTTTTATCTGAGATCTTTTTACCTTTACATAAGATGCATTTATATCAAAAAACCTAGTCTAGTATTAATTTCAGCCATATCAGAGAGTCATGAAAATTCAGATTGGCTCCTTAAAATGTGAATTGACTGTTTATGTGTGTTTCTTGTGTCTTACTCAACAGGTAATGTACAATGTGAATGGCTTTTTGGAGAAAAACAGAGACACTCTCCCTGCAGACATCGTTGTGGTGTTGAGAACATCAGAGAACAAACTTTTGCAGCAGCTGTTTTCCAGCCCTTTAACTAAAACAGGTATGATGTGATGCCATTTAGAAAATCTCAGCCACTAACCACAATGGAAATGGAAACTTTCCTTTTGTTAACAGTTGTGGGGTTGTATTACTCAGTGAATAGTGCTGCTGTCTACTTCTTCCATAAATGTTCAGGTAAGTGGGTTTCTTTAAGACGCGGCTCCGAGGCATCTGCTGGTCCCCCCTTCATTTCAAGCCTCTGCGTGCCGTGCTCGGATAAATCTGCAGTCTCCATTATCTCTTGAGAGGCTCAGCTCTCCGCATGGCGCTCTGTTTTTATTTTCACTAAGCTGTCCCTCTTGGTTTCCCACTGCTGAATGCTATCTACAGATTGTGGGTGCAGTGGGATATTTTTATGATAAGGTTTCTAAATACCCAGGGGATGAAGAAACAGTATTTAGAGAACACAAAAGCAACTCTTCCCACCTCTTTTCTGTTGGTTAAATGAAGGTATAGTAACGTGCTTGTCATTAGCCTTGGCTGAGGCCTCCTGGTCACTTGACTTAGCTGAAATGCTAATAGATGTCTTAAATTATCAGATTCCCACTTCCCACTTTATTTCAGCTAAGCCACATTATGTGATTCACTTCCTTTTTAGGGACCTGTAAATGCCTGCTTTCACTCCCAGTGGCATTAAAAGGAGCTTCAATTCACAAAAGGCACCTTAGCTGAGACTCCAGTAGAAATCTGTGCAGTGTGTCTGTAAACTTCAATTGCTGGTTGTGCACAAGGGAGCCTTCAGCCACTTCCTTTCTGCAATTAACAGCTTCAGAAGAGTACACTCTATAAAAACAAATTCAGTGAACACTCAATTTCAGTGCACAAAGGCATTGAATAGAAACTAAAATGTGCTGTAATGTTTACTGCTGTAGACCTAAAAGCTTCTTTATTTCCTTGTTTTTTTGCCCCACTGCATTTTTCAGTTCTGCCATTCACACTAGTAGGTCAAGTAAATGTGATGATTTAGCTGAGAAAAAATTGTTTCTGTGTTGTGCATTTTGAACCTTTTAATCCTAAAGGGTTTTACTGTAGCTCACAATAAGATTGTATAGATTATTTTGGAGACACTGTGCTTACACTTCATTGATTTCTTTGGAGTCAGAGGTCCAAATTTCTTATTGCAGTTTGTGGAACTGCGGATCATCTTGCTAGATAAAAGCTATGAAACACTGCTCTGGCTTATCATGCTGGAAAAGATGGAGCACTGTTTAAACGAGATACAGTAACGCATGAGAAAATTATAAATCTATTCTTCAGGGTAAAATTTGTGGGGAGATTTAATTTGCATTTTACTTCACATTATAGATTCTCTGTTATCTGTGAAATTACCATTATCTGGGGCGATCTGATGGAAATCTGTTTTACACCAGGGTGGTTTCACTGTCTGGGTTGTCCCCTCAGTGTGTCACCACTAGGGGACACCCTCGTAGACCTGCTGCCTTAACACTGAGATGAAAGTAAAATGTTGGATCTGGGATTTTGGCCTACACACAATGCACACAAATGCACTGGATTTAAACGTTTCTGGTGGCCTACATGTCAGACTGCAGTGAGGAAACAATTCCTCTAAACCAGACAATTTTACTGTAGATTTTTTAAAGCAAGCATACTGTCCACATTTGTGTTACACTTTGACTACCTGTATTTTTTTGCAGACCACAGTTTTGAGAATGTGATGGCCTGACTATCAACGTAGTTCATGTTTGAAGAGCCGTTGGGAAGTATGAAGGCCTCTGTGTCACATGTAACTGTGTGAAAGTAAAAAGCTCCCAGGCGGTGAATGGCGAGGGCACTTGAGCCCTGCAGAATGTGGATGCTTGAGGCTTGGACATGTGGTGGTGTTTTGTCAGAGGAAATGGGATGTATTTGCATGGACAAATTCCTCAGAGCCAGGGCCTTTCCCAGATCAGGGGGATCACAGTGTTTGAATTGGCAGGGCTCACTAGGGCCTACCAGGGCCTGGGCAGCCTGCGGTCAAAGTATAGTGTGTGTGTGTGTGTGTGTGTGTGCATGTGTACTTGTTTAGAGATCTTTGTGAGGACAAAAATTTGCATAAAACTATAGTTGTGAGGACCAACCATGATTTGTGAGGACAAAACACTGGCCCTCACGAATTTGAAGGCATGTTTGAGCATTTTTGAGGCTCAAAACGTGGTTTTAGGGTTAGGGTTAAGGGGCTAGGGAAAACATTATGTCAATGGAGTTCCCCACTAAGATGTCAAAACAAGTGTGTGTGTGTGTGTGTGTGTGTGTGTGTGTGTGTTCTTATATACATGTGTTGGAGAAAGGTTTAGCACTCTGGTCCAACAGAGCTGATGATGATCTGGGTCTGGGATCCAAAGGGAGAACCTTGTGGGGAGCAATGAGGTGAACTGGTAGGAAACGAGGTTTGGTTAGGCAAGACTAAGGTAGGGTAAAAAGGAGATTCTCTATTGAACCCAGGGCTGTCAGGAAAGAATGTAGGGGAAAAGATATTG
The DNA here is from genome assembly GCA_015106735.1 of Paratilapia polleni. NCBI lineage: Eukaryota > Metazoa > Chordata > Actinopteri > Cichliformes > Cichlidae > Paratilapia > Paratilapia polleni. The sequence continues at coordinate 50,058 of VUQI01020272.1, read as the reverse complement.
CTGGACTGTGATAGTGGGGATGAGGACAGTGATCTTTCAGGTGTGGGGGAGTGTGTGCGGAAAATGTGAGGAGAGTTGCGAGGAGAAAGGCACAACCAAGGGGCTGGAGAGTCTGGACTCAGTAACTTTTTATTATCCATGTTTCTTCTTAGTATGTCTGCAGGGGCAGAAGCACTAAGGTCAAACATAGAGGAGCTACCTCTAATTGCGTGCTGCCCCCATCTCTCAGAGTTCCTGTCCCTAGCAGAAGTAGGGAAAAGGAGGTGATTGTTATCAGGGACTTGGAGAAGATTGCCACTGTTGGGGACAGGTGAGTAGGAGTTCCTTTGTCTAGGTAGAGCAGAATAGAGCACATTTGCAGGGAAGGACTGAGAGAGGAGGTCAGTTTGGTCAAATGCCTCTGAGTCTGAGGGCTTCATAAAGCTCTCATGGCTAACAGATGGCCTCATTGGATTGTGCCCTCGTCCCAGATACTCAGGCTCTATGTCTACATCTATTCTATTGCAGGGTGAGTGTGACCTGCCACGTCGATGGTGACTAACCAGTAAGGCCACAGGTTTCGAAGACTGGTGCTTCTTGACCTGTCCTGGAGATAGCGGATGAGGTTGAGCCTTATGTTGTGAGTCTGAAGACATTAGCCCCTTAATGGCTGCCTGACTGGGGGCAGATAGAGGTCTATCTCTAGGCTTCTCTTTTTGATTGCTAGGCCCTGGTGGATAAGGGCTGGGATTAGACTGGCTGGCTGGCCCTTGACTAGAGCACTCTTTATGGCTCTTAACAGGGACTTTATTGGGCCCTTGGCCAGCTTGCTTGTTGTGCTCTGGAACAGACCCTGGGCTATGCCTCATCTGATTGTGTTTCTGAGCTCTAAATTCTCTGACCTGCTGGCTTATCTCCTGCTTCAACCCCGGATCTAGGGGTTCTAGATCAGGTTCTAATGAAATACATATGTGGGGAAGGTGGGTGGATAGAACCTGGGCACCATGAGATGGGGTTCGCTTAGGGGCCTGAGCTCTAGACTGGCTGTGTGGGCCAGAAGCTGGCTGGTTGAGTGACTGGTGATGTCGAAGGCGGGAACAAGGTGGGTTACCATGAGCATGCTGCTGCTGCTTCTGGACCTAGGGGTCAGAGTCAGAGGACGTTAAGCAACACACACAAAGCACACTTCACAGGGAAATTATTAAAGAGACAGAATTCATTTTAAAAGTGTCTTTAGATTAAAAAAGCAAAGTCTCTCCACTACTCTCCTCATAAGGTTGCTGCTTCTAGTACAACCTGCTAAATAAGATGATCACAACACAAGAAGACCACTGGTTGAGGTTAGCTTCAAATACATTATTGGGATCAACACCAAAACATGTATATTTAGTGCACAGAAGAAGCAGTCAAAACCTTTCTTCAAGGAAGACAAGCAAGTTCAAAAGACCAAGCATATCTTTGCATGTCATGTATATTGGGACTTACCTCTTTAGCCCAGGCAGGCTTGTCATTAGGATGAATGACATCCTTGTAGTGGTAAAGCTGTTTCTTCTCAGCTTGCCTTCCCTCCTGCTGCTGCTGTTGTTGCTGCTGCTGCTGTTGTAGAGACACCAGGTAGGCTCTCTCCTGCTGGAGCTGCCTCTGTAGCCTCTCTGCCTGCCGCTGCTCCTCAACCTGCTTACGTTTGTACTCCTGAAGGGAGAAAGGTAAAGGGTGAATGGAAGATATGATATATGGGAGCAAAGACACAAAGACAAATAAACACAAGGGGAAAAAGGATGAGGAAGGGAAGGTATTGAAAGATCAACACAAAATTGGGTCAGCAGGCATTACTAAATTTTTAATGCATTTAAAAACACAGGGAGAAAAATAGTAGTTGCAAATCATAATCATTATTATGCCTTCCTAGATGTGGGGTGTTTAATGCTTCTGAATGGCCTTAATAGTTCTCAAAATAGGAGGAAATTAGGAAAGTCCACACATGCTATTTCTATTTTGACTGTATTTGCAAATAGTATTTGTGTGACCCAAGCCTGCTGATAGTGTCAGATTTGAGTCATGCATTCATATATTGTGCATAACAGAAGTGATAAACTTAAAAACTGACCACTGGATTAATTCATATGGAACACAAACACACACCTTCTACAATTATATTCACAAATGTAAAGAGGAGTCCAAGTAATTAGACATATGGCTTTGGCAAATAATATGCAGGAACAACAGGGAAGCGGAATGCAAATATTGGAGTAATGGAGGCAGGAATAATGACATGGTATAGCCGTGGATTTTGGCACTAGGGGGTCACTGTTGTGGCCTATGGATCTCAAAAGGTTTCCTTTCAAGCTCTACACATTCTTCAGTTTCTAGCTTTGAAGTGCATGAACGATACAGTATGCAAATACTAAAAGGAAATATTTTAGCATGTTGTGCACTTACAAAGCTGCCTGTTACCCTAAAAAAAAAGACTGGGGCACTGAGGAAAAGAACGTCCTACTTTCTCTTTGTGTGACATGGCAGGGCACCCAGAACAGAAGTTTTTATCGTCTGCAAAATCCTTTGAGATCCAGCCAACTAAATGAAACTGTACAGGCATTCAGTGATCTGAATAAGTTCAACACAGGCATCAAAAAAATGTTTTTCCTCAAATCTATAGCTAATAGGCTGAGGAGCTCAGAATATGGATTCCATTCAGGCGCATGCAGTGGGGACAGGGACCACACAGCACAGTTGGGGAGCAGTTGTTACCAGCAGTAATGCCTGTTCCTGCAGTAGCTGCTGCTGGAGAATCTCTAACTGCCTCTGTTCCTCTTCCAGCTGTCTACGGATATACTCCTGAGCAGCATGTCAGCACAAGGAGATAGAAATAGATTGAGAGAAAAATCTGGAAATCTGAACAACCACATACAGACAGAGCGAGAAAGCTAAAGACAGAAAGGGAAAACAGAAGATAATCTCCCGAGGTGCCTTTCAATGAGGAGAGAAGATAATAAAAAGCCAGATGAAGTGAAGAACATCATATCCTTAAACAATTGTAATATGTTACAAAGGAAATCTGACAAAAAGACAGACAAAAAAGAGGTTTAAAGATATCGTTTCAAAATACTTGAGAAGTGTGGGATGAGAGCAGGAGAGACAAAAAATACACAGCAAGTTCACAGAGAGGACAAAAGGAAAAACATGTTAAAAGAAAGAAGGAAACATGTACAGGGAACGATACAAAGGAATCAAAATACATGCAACCGTAAAAAACCTATAAAACTTACATCTCTAAGGCTGCAAAAATCTCTGGTCTGAAAATGCTGCAAAAGCCTTATATAGTCATTTCTTTACTTGCTAAAAAAGTGCTAAATAATACTTTAGGGAGGGGCTTACAACCTCTTTATATAACTTTTAATGGTTTTTGGCCACACAGTGCACACTGATATTAATAAAATAAGGAACTGCAACAACAGAGATCAAAAGAAAAAGACTAATGAGTGGGAAAAATACAATGGAACTGAGATAAACAAAATAAATAGTCAAGGAAAACAAAGAGCTTCCAGCACTGAAGAACCAGCCATGAATTTAGAGAAAGAAACTCAGAGGATGAGTTTCCATCAAGGTTTTAAGCAACCTCTATGTAATGTAACAACAAGTTTCAATGCCTTTTGTTCAGTACTTCAATACTTTTACTTTTGTTCAAAAATCACAGAGAAAGAATGTCCTTTCCAGGTGTGATGCAGGAGCACCACACCTGAAAGTTTCAAGAAAGAAAACAAGAAAGTTTCACAAAAATATGAATGGGACTATTATGTAAATGTATAATGCAAAAGTATAATAGGTTCTGTAAGACTAAAATTAAAGCCCAAAAAAAAACTGAACAAAATACATCCCAAGAGCAAGCAAAGTCTTAGAAAGACCAAGATGTGGTATAAAAGAAAAGAGCAAACAAAAAACAGAATTTGAGGACAAATGAGGAATTCTGGACTCGCGTCATCATCGCGGTACACATTTCTGTTGCATCACATTGTCTCTCCACAAATACAAGTTCAAATATAATATAGTAGCAAGAGTATGAACCTGTTCTCTTTCTGCATGCCTCCTCTCCTCTTCTCTACGGAGCTGCTCCATTTCCTCGTAACGTCTCCTCTGTTCCCTCTCTTGCTGTTTCCTCAGCTCACACTCACGCTGCTGCTGCTGTTGTTAGGAGAGAAGAAGCACACAAAGATTCAGGATCACCACACAGAGAACTGCCTTTTTTCACCCAAATCAGGAAATCAATCTTGTTTGATGAGCTTTCGTTTTGTGTATTACACCTTCTACAACAATAACATAGGAGATGAGTACGCAAACATATTTGGATTCACATCCTAACTAATATGTGTGTATTTGGTCACACATACAAAGTCACAGACACACTTGGAGTGGTGGGTTCATGTAAGTTGAGTCTAGTCATGGTGCTTAGATGTGCGTTGGAAGGCAAATCCTTGGGGGAACCCACACAGAGCACACAGATTATGGGCTAAGGATTTCCTTCTATAAGCCTCCTCTCTGGAACTAAGAAAGGAACATTGGGGAACAGGCTCTGTGTGTGTCTGTTTGTGTGTGTACATGCCATTCTTTCCCTCTCCTCTACTAAAATGGTGAATTTACAGTTTTGTAAGTTTAAATATCTACAATTGGGACCACGTATTTTTTCATATACATCTTAAACTATTTTAAAGAAGAGGGCATGGTAAGTCAAACATTATTGCAAGCAGTGCAATTAGAAAATAAGTTATTTACAATAAAATAAAAAAAAAAGGCACTATATGGTGACTTAGAATTTAGAAAAATATACTTGAATTAGGTGTATTCCCATTAAGTAAATTTAGGCTATTAATGATACTCTAAAATGCATACATACTTGCTGCAGATAAATGCAATGCAATATAGAGCTTGGACTATATTTTGCAAGCCTCTAAGTAGTTCTACATTCATATATGGACAGTGATCTAAGGAGTAACATTTTTTTGGCCATTTTGCATAGTCAGCTACTAAAACTGTGAGCAACTTTGGATCAGAAAATGGCTTTTTCATTTTACCTTTGCCTCTCTACTGAAATTACACCACTTTACAAGCTTTGTCCCCTTTTTGCACGAATGCATGCCCCGACAATGCATTCATCATTCATTTCTTTTGTTAAGAAAACATGCAAAAGTGTGGGCAGTCCTCAGCGCTCACACAGCAACAAGGGAATCATTGATAAACTTCCCCAAAGAACTGATTACTGCTATTTATATGCAAATACCCAGATAAGATGTTGCATGCTATTTTAGAAGTTAACTGGCTAACTGTGTAATACCCCTACCTGGACTTTGGAGAGCAGGTGTCTGACTAACAGACATTGCAAAACAAAAACAAATAAAAATTAACATTCCATGCACTTTCCCATGATTTTTGTTTTCTTTTTTTTTTTTTTGGTTTATCTATGACCTGTGAACAAGTGGGGATATTTTTATAATGAACATAAGTAGCATTTTTTGCTAGCATATGACATTTTGTATTATATTTTGTAGTTTGAACATTTTTTTCTAAGTAGCTTTAGTTAGCCAAACTAGATTTCTGTCCAGGGTAACTTTGCAGTGGTGTAAAGTGTGACGTAATTGGTTACTTACTTCCTCCAGCCGCCTCCTCTGCTCCTTCTGCTCTTCGATGCGTTTCTGTCTCTCAGCCAACAGTAAGCGCTTGTGCTCCTCATTCTGCAGTTGCTCCAGCTGTTGTCGCCGTTGGGCCTCTGAGCGCTCCTTATTGGCAAGCTGTAGGCGCAGGAAGTCTCGCCTCAGGGTTGACTCCCCAGGGATGTTGATGATGGAGCTGGAGAGGTGGACAATGAAAAAGCAATAGATAGTTTGAGTCCATAAACAGAGGACAAATATGTGTTGGGTAAAGTTCTACAGAATGTGTTAGTGTTTATATCTGTACATTTGTCAAAACACTGACCTTGGTTCACAACTTGGTTCTTCATCCTCTTCTTCACTGCCACTGTACTCATATTCTGTTTCATCTGGTTGGGAGAGAGACAAAGAAGAAGGAATGAATAAAAAAAGAAGCAGCAAAGAATAAAAACAATAAAACCTGAGTAAGGTAATAAGCAGCAGAGAGCAAAGCCACTTCCACTTCAGGTTCTGAATTTTTCACTTGAACTACCTCTGTTCATTACCAAATTGCTCACGATTCTGGCATTCCCAGATCGTCATTACTTCAAGGCACTTTCTTTTAGTCGCTTTGAATAAGAGTATAAATTGTAATTTTACTGTGTGTGGTGAGGTGGAGAACATTAGCTCAGAGCTCTTTCAGTCAAACGGGGCTTAAAGCACAGCAGTCGCATAAAAGGCCCAGCTCTTCCTCAGACACATCCACACGGACCGGTCCTCTGAATGTGACAAAGTGACAGCTGGAGAAAGTCACAGTCTGTACAATGACAAGATATTTCTATACATCATCACGACTTCCGCCCTGCAGTGTGTTGTTTCTTGAAGCGGTTAATGTCGTTCTTTCTGGTGCTGTACTGTATGTGAGTGCCAGTCCATCACTCAGACACTCGCCAGTGTGTGCTAGTGTCATAGTGGAGCTTAATGGAAGTCTGTCACTTTTATTTCCTGCCTTGCTGAAAACCATGAAAGCAACAGCATGTGTGTGAGAATTTGTGTATATATCTAAAAGTGTATAACAGCTCATCCTCACAGTGGACCATTATTCATGGGGTGAGTGTGTGTTTTTGAGAAAGCACCTCAGTCATACACTAAATCTGTGTGTTTGCTGTTTTTCAGCTACAAACATTAAATATGCTTAGATCTTGTTAGTTCTTGTCTATATATTCGATTTTTCTGTTAGTGGACATGTTCCTTTTACTCCAATCAAACCAGCCTCTTTTTTTTACTGTAAATCCGCTATAGGTATGCCAGAGCTGTGGTAAGTCCATGCAAATGCAAACCAAACAATTTATATTGCTGCTTCACGTGTAACGTGTAAAGAAAGATTGTTATTTCCATCTCTGGTACTTTATATTTGTTGGTATGGTTCTATTTTGGGACGTTCCCACTCTTCTGCACGCACATATAGAAAGCAGCAGCAAGACCCTCTATAGTGGGCTTATTAGTGACAACCAACATGGGATTTATTTAGATGCAGATGCAGAATCAAAAGAAGGTTGCAAAGCAGCTTGTAGAACAACCACAACAGTAGGCAGGCTAAAACAACTTCAATAGTGTGTTCTCTATAGGATTTACCAATAGGGTGAGCAGAAAGGTATCAGTCAAGCCTCCAGTTGATGTGGGCTGGCATTGAGATCAGCTGTTATCAGCTGATGTACCAGGATTGTGGGCTATATTTGACATTGAGGCATGCCTGAACTCATCCCATGCTCAATTAAAAACAAAGCAAGATAACCAAATCATTACTGGCTTTTACTATTTCTGTTGAAATATACTTACACCTTGTGCCAAGAACTGCACTTTGTAACTACTAGTAAGCACAGGTGTCTCCAAATAACATCCAAATAAACTGAAAATAATTTGGTCCTACTGCATGTAGAGGTGAATCACAGTGTGGCATATTTCACAGAAAACCTTTTAATACGATGCAGTACATCACTGCAATTACTGTAAACATAACTCTCTTCTTAATGTCAGCCAATTCCTGTCTGTTACCATATATCAGCTGTGTCTGTAACTAACTATGTGTGGTTCCAAATCCAAAGGTATACCAAACAGTTTGTCCCTTACCCCTCTCTCCTCTCTTCTTCTTGGTGCGGTCGATGTGGTCCTTCAGCTGGATGCGAATTTGCCTCTCATTGGGCAGGTCCCTGATGAATGGATGTTTGAGGAGCTGCTCTGTGCTGGGCCTCTGGCTGTGGCTCTTTACCAGACAGCTCTCTATGAATGACTGGAACTTCTTTGACCTGAAACCGTGCACACACATAAGACCAGAAATCCAAACGAAAAACGTTGCCCTGCTATTGCCAGTAGTGCTCTGAATTATCTGCAAACATGAAATGCCATTATCATGATGCACACTCACCACTTCTTTGACTTTAGTCTGGGGGCAGGGTTGCGTGGAATGAGGAAGAGGGCTCTCATTGGATGCATATCACACAGTGCTAAAGGTTTAACATAAGGGAGAGTTATTGTGAATGTTTGTAGCTTACATTATCATGGCATATAGGCAGTGCCAGCTGGAGGTAGCCCTCTGTCAATACTGATAATAATATATTTGTTTCACATGCATAAGCCCACACACACTTAAGCAGTCTCTTGTTGAAAATTGTTATTCATCTTCATGTACTGCTATACAGTTTGTTTATTTACATAATTTATTTTAACAGATTTTAACAGTGTGGTAAGCACATGCCAGTTTTTACCAGTACCTGGCATGTGAACAATCTCATTGCTCAGGGTTTACTGAGTCCAGATCTGTGCATATTTAATCATGACCAAACCTGTCCTTTCTGAATATGTTGTTTTTTTACTGAACCAAAATTAATTGGAAGGTGGATACAAGTCCTGTCACCATTAATGATAACAACTGTGTGCAAACACCTCTAGGAAGAAAATAATGAATAAAAGACCAAACACTGGGCAGCAGCCCAGCAATCTGACAACTAATTTTATATCCACCCCTTCGCCTTCATTAAAATTATGACTTAAGATGGGTTGCCGTAGCCTGGATTGAATAATGATCTGACTCCTGATTATAGTGATCTAGTGTAGTAGCACCAAGAAATGATGTGTAACAGAGGTATCGTTTATTCACTGGGTACGTACGTGGTGCTCCTTCAGCCATCTCTATTGCTGTGATTCCCAGTGACCATAAATCACTCTGCAAAAGAAACATGAATACTGTGGGTGATCAAAACCTTTGGTGAGTTTGTGCGTCTTCAGAGGAAAGGATGTTTGAAAAATCACCTTGAAGTCATATGTGGCATCAGGGTTCTCGTCACAGGCAATAACTTCTGGTGCCATCCAATACGGTGTCCCAATAAATGTATTTCTCCTTCCTACTGTTCTGTCCAATTGGGCCGAAACTCCAAAGTCCACTACACAGCCAATACACAAACACACACAGACAAAATGAGTGGGCTTTACTGAATTCCATTAGTGACTCTGAACAGAAACAAATTACCTACCTAGCAATAGCTAGCCCAATTTACAAATACACACACACACAAATCCCATCTTCACTCAGCTTTAAGGGAAGAAGGGGAGAGACAGAGCACTTCTTTAGTAGCCTGCACCATGAACAGTGGCAGAGCTACAAACAGATGAGTAGTTTGGTATTCGGTATAAAAGAAACAAGAAAAGCCATACATACATACATCTGAGCCATCTGAAACTTTATACAGCCTACTGCCCTCCCAATCCTGAAGCACTTTGGTGAAGTGGAGTTAGATGACAGACTGACCTAGCTTGACCTCTGCATTCTCAGTCAGGAGGACGTTCTGTCCCTTGATGTCTCTGTGGATGACCTTGTGCTGATGGAGATGAGTCAGACCCTGCAGACAATGACAGAGACACAAAGTGAAGGAACCCTCTGCAGCAATGAGCCAAATCGTGATTATTATTACATAAAATGCTCATTTCCAAAAGTCAGTGTCCTTGAGCAAGACTATCAGCTCTTGGGCTAGAGCTGTAGAACTAAACTTGACCTGAAGTTGAAACTAAACTTGAAAAAATACAGGGAAAATGCTCTTCTTAGATGCAAGTTAAATTAATATCAGATGGTTTAGTTGTTGTACAAGGTTGATTTTCTACTATAGCCTATCTGTATCTGTTCTTTTCTGGCAGAAAAATCAACTAACCAACTATTATATATACAGAAAGAACACATTTTCTTAGTTAGGTTCTTTGTATTGACTGTAAAGCAACTGGAATAGCTATAGAACAGAGAAATGTGAGGCAGTTGGTAGAAACAGAGGAAAAAAAACATTAGAAGCACAGAGGGATGAAAAAAGGAGAAATAGAGAAAATCATAAGATAAAATAAAAATGTGATGTGACAGAGGCACCAGGAAGAGGCAAAACAGAGAACACAACATGAGATGAAAAATGAGGGGTGAAAAAGTAAAAAAAAGTGGATGAAAAGAAATCATTGTTCAGAGCAGCACTGTGCTTAACTGACAAGGTCCAGTAATATTGATGTTTTCTGTTTGCAGCAGCAGCCCTCAGCAGCTAAAATGTACCATAACAGATAGCAGAGATAACATGTGGGAGAACGGGTACAATTTCCCAGGAAGACTCAGTTCATAACAGAGACAACATAAAACACAAAAACTTGTGATTGCCTTCAAAGAACAGGCTAGGCATTGATAATATGACACACATTCATTTGAAAGAAGTATAAAGGTTCTGAACCAAAGATTGGCTATTCTTAAGAATCTGCACATTTTTTAATAATCATAGTTTTATGAGAACGGTTTTTCTTGTTAAAATATTAGAAATATGCCATTTAAAGAATCAGCCCTGTTGTAATCACAATTACTGCCTGATTTTCCACTACAAGAACAAATGAATGAGATTTTCATTGACTGCCAGCAGGTTCATAATGTTCTTGTTTCAGTCTTTGAAGACAAAGGAAAATAAACAAAACAAAGAATCCAGAAAGATAAAATTCCATCGCTCTAAAAGAGAAAGATCAGGATCTGACTTGCCAACAAGGCTGCTTACCCTGAGAATCTCTCTGCAGATATAAGCAGTCCACTCCTCTTTCAGAGAGTTGCCCTTGGTGTTCTTGATCAAGTCGGTCACTGAGCCAGCACCACAGAATTCCATGACCAGCTACATACACACACACATACACACACACACACACACAAGGTTGATTATTGGCTGGAAGGAAGCAACCTTGTGTACAACTTTTCCAAGCCAGTAACTCTTGTAAACCAACCTCCTGTGATAAAACAAGAATATTATTTGTTCTCTTATGTGTGTAATGCTTTCCTGTGTATTATGCCCAAAGGAGCAACATTTCTCTACATTATACATCAGCATTATACATCATATTATACATCAGCAGGTGATGCAAGTTAATCAGGTCATCAAATTAATAAATATGCATTAATAGTTCCACAGCTGCTAGAAGGAAACTACAGCAAAAGTAAGAAATTTTATGCATGTGTGGTTATGACTGCAGATAAAGGAATCAAATTTTTAGCTGGAAAGCAACAAAATCATGGTGACAGTCTCTTTGATGTATTCATATATCATTTATAGACCAGTACTGATGCATGTGCACAAAATAAAAGATTCATTATTGCTAGATATGATTATACAAATGAAGGAAAACACACAAGTCCCACTTACATTGCTTTACTGGCTTTAGTACCACAAAGAGCAATACACATGTAAAACACATGCACTGACACAAGCAGACAACGATGCCACAGACTTTCTGTCTCTGTCACTCTTTACAAACACACTCCCCACACAGTCTGCAGAAACTACAGGCATAAACTGACTCAATGGGGTCATGAGATCACATGAACGAATCAAGTCCATCTCTTGACCCAAACACAATGTGTCCATTCTCTCCTCTCCGCTCTACATCTGTGGAGAGTGGCAGGCAAAAGAGCAGTTGGTCAGTTCTGGCTCTGCTTCAAGCCTCTTCATCATCATCATCGTCCTGAATTAAATAGACAACAGAACTCCTCTCTTCCTGGCTGTCCACATCCACATGTGCTCAGACACACAAAGAATCACAATCAAGAATGTATGAGGATGACACATGTGGAAGACCACTAAGATACTGTTATGATTACTAACATACTCAAGGAAAACAGGCAGCTGTTGAGTCAGGCAGAATTATGCAGGCAGTACATTTGGCTGCTTTGTGTGGCTACATATATTTGTGTGCGTCTTCCCATTGTTGTGTGATGAATGCTATGGGATCAGAGACGAGAGAGCTCCCTTAGATGGCGTTAACACATGATTTACTGCAGCAGCCAGCCAGCCACACACTGATTTAGCTACTTTATATCTTTCACTGACACATTAAGTATATATACCTTTTCCAATGCACACAAACCCACAGTCACTGCATGCATGAGTGCCCTTTACACATTTCCTTTTTTCATGTAATAGACAAGTGAGAAATGGAAAGGGACTTTTTCCTGTCCTGCTCTTTGTTTCTCCAGGAGACAGTCATCCTCTCCTCCTGTGACACACACATAAGCATCCAAGAATTCAGAAAAACAGGCACACAAACACACACAAATAATGCCATACCCATAGCTGGTCATCAATGCCAGGAGGGTTTTTCTTGATGAAAGCTCCGTAGTAGGTAGCGATGTTCCGATGGTGACTGTACTTCTTCAGCATGTTAATTTCTGCTTTAATCTCTTCTTCCTCATCCTGACACACACAAGAACAGAAAAATTAAAAGGAATTAGACTTCAGTCTCCATTTGTGACCCCTCAAACGTCTTAATGGGATATCGACAGAGCAAAAAGAGTGAAGCTGTTGATGGATTTGCATTTTGAATCCATTTAGATTCTGAAAACTGTTGCTGCAAAGCACACAGCTGGGTCCTAAATTATCCACAATAACAGCATTAACTTTTAATTACTTTCATTTCAGGGAGTTACTGCCACAAAGCCAGTTGTTTGAAAGAATTTGTTACTTATTTACTTGCTTATTATTTACAATGTCAGAAAACTGTGGCTTGATTAATTCCATTTGGTGCTCACTGGTGAAAAAAAAACAAAGACATTTGTTTTACTAAGCTGATTTTTTACAGTAGCGGCTCATTAAGTTAGCAATTTGGTGTTTGCCTTCATTTAATTTTCATCAGTATTTAATACAGTCATACATTTATTGAAGCAGATTGACTCATATGCAGTCATTCATAAAGTTTTATTTATTTGTTCATGCATTGTTCATTATATCTGTTCTTTTGCTTATTTTCTCATTCATTCATCTTCATATACCTTGCCCCCCTTTTTCTTTATTCATTCATTCATGCTTTTATTGATTGATTCATTCATTCATCACTTCCATTGTTGCTTAATTCCTGCAGTGCTTCATTGTTTTGCTGGCAGCTGAGTGCTGACAAGGAGGCGTAGGGTGAGAGGATCTCTAAATATAGCTGAGATTCCCTCCTGCTTTACAGACACGCCTGAGACCACACTGCCGTCCTAATACCTCCAGCTAATATTACCATGGCAATAGGCCTGTCCTCATTTCCTCTCTGCCACATCAGACACACACACGTGCACGCACACACACTCACACACACACACACACACACACACACTAGCACTGACTCATCGCTCATAATTAGATGACATGCTCGACACTGGTATAATCACTTGAGATGATTTTCTGTGCATGGGTACGTGGGGGTGTGTGAGCAAATGCCAAAGTGCATGTATGTGTGTCTTACCCCTGTGACATCCATGACCTTGATTGCTGCCAACTGCCCCGTCTTAACATGGCAGCCCTGGTGGAAGAAGGGAAAGAGAGAGACAGACAGAGAGACGAGACAAAAAGACAGAGAAGAGAGGAAGGCAAGAAAGAAGAGGGCAGAAATGTGAATGCTTATTTAATGCTGCATTTCTAAGAATGTAGCACATTAGCACGTTTGTTTCCTCATTCACTTTCAGTCATCAAACTGCATTCAAACATTTAGATTATACAAGAAATATAACATCTTGTCATGACTGTTAAAAAGGAAAATCAGTAATTTGTGTAAAGATATGATCAGCATGCTGTCTTGATGTAAACTTGTACAAACAAATGCATATGAAAGCAAGGAATTTGCTTTATCTCAGTTTTGCTCGCAGGTCTAGTATATTTTAGGTTATTTAATGTCTTTTGACAGTGGAGAGATTGGGGGAAGTTTAAGCGAAAGACGTGGAATGACGTATCAATGACGCTCATAGATTGTCCTAGCTTTGACTCTAGCCAAGGGAATTGCAATTAATGCTTAACAACTTGAAACTGGGGGGCCCAATTGTCAACTCATTTAACAGTTTCTGAGAGAAACAAAGACAAATAGCCTACCAATCCAACAGACCTTGACTGTTGTGTAATATCAAGGCTAGGCAGATGCCTGGGGGAGCTACGAGCCGAGTAACCAGGAGATTGGAAGCCGAGGGGCAAATGAAAGGCCCAAGTGGTTCGTTTGCAACAGAGCATCTGTGGCTGTGATTAACTAATGAAGCTAACAGGGCTAAAGACGCTAAAACCACTGATGGCCATTACTTCAACCTGTCTTAACTCAACTGATTAGCATGTTATAGTCTGAGCACAATCGCCTAGCGGCACTGGCACAAACAAATCATTACGTACAGACACACACACGCACACACACACAAAACAAGGGCAGGACTGTTCTGCTGGTGGAATTGTTATAAACCAGATGGCATTAAGGGCCTGGCTCTAAAGCACCTCCTGAGGGCTTTAATCAAAGGGCCATTCTGATAACAAGTGCTGAAGCCAATACACAGGCTAGCAATATTATGGTGAGAGTGGTGCCAAATTATAGCTTAAAGTTGGTGGTTGCATTGCTCTGCAGTTCATTTGCAGGAGTGATTTTACAGTCTCTGCACCCTGTTATTGGTCATTAGTCATTCTCACTGCTTCACATTGTATTTTCGTGTTGTTTTAACAGATCAATTGCACCCACTGGCTTGCCAAAACTCGCTTTGCCTGATTAAAATCTTGAGAGCATTTGGATTTTATTTAGCTGTGAAACAAAGTTGATGGTCAACAAAAGGGATATAGTTAAAGCTGTATTACTCAATAGGTCAATTGATGTGGTCAATAGGGCTGTGGATTCCAAATAAAATATTGCTCAACACTGATTTAAGCACAAAAGCATGATATCAGTGTTGAACAATAATAAGTTAATCATTCACTTATCATTTTGTAACCACTTCAAAAGGCATGGCAGTGTGTTTTAATTTGAGAAAGCAATATTAAGAGCTAAATGTAGCAACAAAATGCTGGTACTTTTTGTGGGTTCCCACAAGATGACTGACAATATGTTAACATTGTTATATGTTATCAGCTGAGGTCTGAAGAAGGGAATATTAATTCCACGAGTTGAATATTTTATTACACAACTCTTATGGAATTAAAGAAACACTTTTAAACTTGCTGATTTATTGCTAAAAGAAAGTTGGGGTATTTTAATATGATAATTCATTGTGTCACAATTCAGCACCACACAATGCAAACTAAGCACCACTGGATGGTTGAACACTGTGATCAGGCTCTTTCTCTCCCTCTAGCTCTCTCTCTCTCTCACACACACACACAGTTCAGATTCTGTGAGAGTAAAAGAGCTGGAAAGATTGACCAGGGATTTCTCATTAGGATCAGACTGCCCCAATTCCACAAGCACAAGGACTGGCTTTGTTGAAGACCAACAAAGGAATTACAGCCACTTACAAACCAGAAACTCTCTCTCTCTCTCTCTCACACACACACACTTAGACACACACAGAAAATATAAAAAGAGCTCCCTTTTTTCTACTACTCACACTGACAGAAGAACTCTTGCAAACACCCACACATGTGCACACAAAGACATGGTGAGTGAGGGGCAGAGAATGATTGAGGGAGTTACAGAGTGGCTAAGAGGGCGAGAGAGAGAATGTGTCAAATACATAGTGGACATGGATATCATCAGAGCTGGATAAAGATTCATTACTCTGAGCCACCTGACAGCCTCCCTCCCTCCATTTCTCCTTTCTTCCTGGAGCAGTAATGCCATCCAGCCTTATTAAATGACCAAGTGTGAAAGGAGTAACAGAAAAGAATTAGCACGGTCTGTTCATCTTCATCTCCTGCTCTGTCTTCGTACTCTCCCTGTTCATTTATTTGCAAATTCAAAAATAGGCTGGGGCTGGACTAAAATAGTATTTCCAAATTAGGTAACATGATAATGTGTGTAACAATATCTAAACAATAAAGGAGAAGTTAGAAAACCATTAGTTAACTAGCTGTTTCATCAAAATATACTGATTTCACTTCCTCAGATTTATGCGGTGTCTGATTTAATCAATGTCACTGATGTCACTGTTACTGACGGCTGCTATGCTCTGTACGAGGATCTTGCTGCTGCTCTCAGGAGGTAGACAACCATAATTCCAAATATAAATGACTGAAGATTGAACAACCTTCTTTTGACAATAGTGGTCCTGACTGAACTACTTTCACATGAGGAAAAAAAAGCAGAGGAGAGAGTAAACCAGTAGTAGGGACTCTCATCATCACAATGCTGCACTCAACCTCAGTTGGCCTACTGTACCATTTTACAGTCTAATTATTGTGGCTGGGTTTCTTTTGGAGACTCTCTGGTTGTAAATGAAACATGAAGGGAGAGGGGGGAAGTGTGGCTGACATGTTGCTTTGTTTTGGTTGGGGGTGCAGGGTCCAGTGTGACATCCAGTGGGTTCTGAATTAAGCTTTTCCTAGGTTTAATAATTGGTAGCTATACCCTTAGAATGCTAAATATTGGAAAAAATAATCTTACACAGTATTAAAATGATGTTGTTAGCCTTCTTCCTCTCATAGGGATGGCCCACTCTCCCTCTGATCTGTCCCATTCAGAACGAGGAGCATTGAGCCTCAGAGGCTTGTTCATCCCTTCCTCCACTCATGTGTTGACTGCTTTGCTTCTCTGACCTAGATCTACAGTTTCTCTCTCGCGCTATCTCTCTCTGTCTCACTCTCTCTTATCCCTGTGATTCTCTCTCTCATTATCTTACCCGCTCTTAACTTCTCACAATCTCCTCTTTATGCCTTTTATTATTTCTCCCTTCCTCCCTCTAAATTTCTTGCTTATTTTTCCTTTGCCTGTCTCTTGAATTTCTTTCTCTCTCATGCCTCAGCTCAGCCCAGTGGCGTATGAAAAGCAGTTCCAACATGAACATGACTGAGTTAAACCATGCCAACAAAACACAATTCAGCTTTGAGCTTGACAAAAAAATATGACACGAAAAGAGGACTCCATGCAACTCTTTCACTTTCACTCTGCTAATGCATGTAGAACCTTCTTCAAACCACAAGAGGTGGTTTACTGAGGTGGGCTTCAGTGTGCATGCAAAGAATGCATACTGATGCTGCTTCTGCACACAAATACTTTCATCTAGTAGGTCTATTCAGTCATTATGCTGAGAATACTGTATAAGACTCTTAAATTGAATAAATGATTTATCTAAATCAGACAGAAAAATATCTTCACATGTCCAAAACACATTTTTCTTCTTTTTTCAATCCTGTGGAGGTATTTTGACCGCATATGAAAGCAAAACATCTGTCACTCACACACAAATCCACACGAAGCTGTGA
Source organism: Paratilapia polleni (assembly GCA_015106735.1). Lineage (NCBI taxonomy): Eukaryota > Metazoa > Chordata > Actinopteri > Cichliformes > Cichlidae > Paratilapia > Paratilapia polleni. The sequence goes on along the minus strand of VUQI01020272.1, from coordinate 32,765 downwards.
TGCCGCCAGGCCAGGTGTGTTTGAGCGATAACGGACTAAATTGACTATGTCTGTTCCGCGTGGATGGCCATGCTGTGATGGGGACAGCAAACTGATACCAAACTGATCTCCAATCAGCCTTTAGGCAGTCACATGATGAAGGACTTGGCATCATCCTTGCAGGTCAGTGCTTGTTGAACTACTGTATAAGCTGGAAATTCAAAATAGGGTGATTGTCTTTTTTGACGGATCTACCAATCAAAATAAGAGAATATTTTTACAAATTAAGGTCCTTAATACTTACTTTGTGTCAGTTTCTAACAATATTTGTAATTTCCTACAACAGTGGCATATGTGGTGGTTGGTCATTTACTCTACGCACTAAATTAGAGGCCTCTTCCTTTGCTTAGCTGTTCATTTGTCCATTTTTGTGTGTGATGGCTCAGTATCAGCTGATCTGATTTAAAATAAATTAGGAGCAATATTTCTGCACACTTCCACATGTTAGTGACAACCGTGCAGACTGTGATGATTTTAGGCCAAAAAGATTGAATTATATATACAACAACTCAGATTTAATTCAAATAAACAAGAAATACTTTTCTCATTATTATTTCTTTAAATTAAGTTGCAAATAATAATAATGATTTTTGACTCATTAATTTTTCCATTCAAATAAAGTAATAATTTGAAAAATGCCAAACACAACTTCCTGCAGCCCAATACTATATAATCAAACTGCATGCTTACTCAGACTAGCAAATAAACACCAAAATATTCAGACAAACAAAAGCAAATAAAATCTTCTTGCATCTTTGCTTAACAACACTAAAAGATATGGACTATATTTTTATTGGGGATTTTAAAAAGGGGCAGCAAACAATTAAAACTGACTGGACTAATAGCTAACTGCTAATTTGCATCTGTTGTCCCCAGATAGACAAAAAACAACCACAGAACAACAAAGAACATAAAACATAAACAGTGCAATACTTAAAGGTCCATCTGCGTTATTTTATGAACCTAATCAATAACAACTATAATACATAAAATACAATCATTGGTGGTGACACTTTTGTGCTGACTTAGCCAAAGCTGAAGGCTGGTTTTAAACACTGCAAAGCCTTTTGATTCTCCCATGTTTCTGGGAACGGTATTCTACTTCCACTACCTTAACTGAGAACACAGATTGACAGAAGGCTGTCTTTCTAAACTGGCTGTGTTCTACCCCTAGTTCTCTGCCATGATGGGTTAGACATCAGAGTGAAATAAGAAAGGATCAAAATTAAGAAAATTAGATTTTGTCTCCTTATTTTTTTTGCAGCTGTCTGTTGTTGAGCATTATCCTACACTGGATTGGATAACCACTCATCATGCTGTCTTTAAGTTCATACTGCAACAAAATGTAGGAATTCAGAACTGATTTTATGTCTGATAACTTATCACTATCTCATCTCTCAGCCCTCTCTTTCCATGTTCATGTGCAGCACCAGGGAGGTGTCAGCCTGACAAAGCACACCAATTCCAGTAATTATCATAAACACATAATTATGATTAGTTGCTGCTGCCAAGTAATGGTAAAATGTAGTCAAGGACTTGAAGCCTATGGAGAAAGGTCTTATGTATATGTTTGTGTGTTGGCATAAAGAAAACAAGGTTGGATGTAATGATTCTCTTTACAATTTTTTTGCTGCTATATGTAGCTGAATGTTGGGGGGCACAAACACACATACTGCAGAGGGAAGTGTTTCTTCATCAATCTTCATCAATTTTAGCTTGCAGCCTCAGTTAAGAGACACAAACCTGCTAGCCGCTCCCTTAACACAACCTGATGTGTGTATATCATGATATCCAAGGCATCTGTGTTTGAGTCTGTGCTCGCATGTGAGTAAGAAATGCTTCTACAGCATGTGTGTATTTTATTTGTTTGTGTGTGTGTCTCTGCCCTTGCCAAGTCAATCACACAGACAAGACCCCCCCCAACACACACACACACCTACCACCCCGGACACATTTACTATGCAGGACACTTCCTGTCGTAGCCTAGCAACAGTCTAAGTTGGCACAAATAAAGTGGACACGACACTAATAAATACACACACATTCACACGCTCACACGCAAACACACAGAGAGGACAAGGAATAAGTAACTATTGTCCTGATACATGAGATCGTTATTTAAAAGAAGAGTCGGGGTGATAAAAAGAGTGAGGGAAGAAGAAGTGACTGAGGAAGAGGATGAGCTGAAGACTGGTTCAGTGAAAGAGCAACATTTCACACTGCCTCTGTCGCAGTGGGGCCAAGCTGCAAGGTCGGGAGAAGGCATCCAAATTTTCCTTTTGAATAACTGACAGAATGAGCTTTGTAAATTAAAAGCTGATCTTTATTTGAAATTAAGGTTATATTTTTCATTAACTAAAATGTACTTGTTGGGTGACTGAAGCCAGTGTGCTTTAAACCTCTGTTCTTTCTGGTTGCAAGAAGAAATCCACTTGTACAAAACATCCTCCCTGCTCACTTAATCTATGACCTGAGAAAGCACTTTTCTGATGTGTTTATGGGCTCAATTCTTAATGAATAGAACATGATGTTTATTTTGCAAATTATGGTCCTGTGTAGACTAAAGTAGACAATGAAGAAGGGTATTATTTAGGGCTGATCCACGTCTCACTCGTTACACCAACATGGCCTTGGGAGACAGCAGGGTAGCCATGTCCATCTTTCATATACAGTCTATGGCTGTGACATCTGGCATTTAAGAAGCGGCCATCAAAATAGGAACATTTTCATAGAACCGAAATCAAATGTTTGATTCCATAGTGCCCTGTTTCCTTATCATTTATAATCAATGTTTGTGTTTTTGTTTTGTTTGGTTTTGTTTTTTACTTTGCTCACTTATATATCCCACATCTGATGGTACACAAGGGTCCGCCTGGGTCAGAGTGATGTAAATTTCACCATATAAGGATGCACACAAGCCACTAAACTTGCGACAATAATGCAAAGGAAAACATATTTGATTTGAAGTTAAACACACTACAACATTTGCCTGGACATTTCACTTTACTTTTACCACAGAAAGAAAATGATAAAGGCATACATTTTCTAATTTTTCCAATTTTTAAAGACTCTGTAGTGTAGTTCGGTGCAGCTGTGGATCTACAACCTGCATCTGTCATTTTCTTTCAAAGCATACACAGAAGCAAACATACTGTAAAACATTAGAATGCACACACACTAAACTAGGAACAGAGTGCCAGATTGTGTTGCCATCTCTTTGTAAAAAGGAAATGGGTCAGTCCATAATCCTAATCTGTGCCTTCATAGTAATCCAGACAAACAAACAAACACAGGCATCAGGAATTCAGTATCAGTTATGCATTGTGTCGTAGCACAGGACCTGTTAGCAATGTAACAGCATCACAGGGCAGAAGTTGGCTATGTGGTGTGCCCCTGATTTTTCTTTCCGTTGGTTCTGTCTGACATAGAAGTCCTAAAGGGGTCATCACACACACACAGACATACACACACACACACACACACACACACACACACACACACACACACACACACACACACACACACATACTCACATACACTCCAAAGTGAAGCAGTGTCAGGGTTGAAGGATTTCAGACAACCGGTGTTTCAGTCTGTACCTCTGTATCAACGCCCACTGGTTTTAGTCTGTAGGCTTACAATCCCATCCTGTTCAACAGAAGGTGCTGGAGCTGTGAGGCAGAATAAAAGTCACTTTTGGCTAACAAACATTACAAACAGAGTTCTGCTGGAAGGATCCCAAAGAAATACAGGGGCAATACTCCCAGACACACCTCATTGCAGTTTAAACACCTGCAATCATTCCGCATTCACACACACACAAACATACAAACACACACAGAAGGTTTCACACATGCACACAACCACGTACACACGCTGTTGTGAAATCAGTGAGGCAGTAAATAAAAGTGACAAAGGCCTCCATTCCAATCTACTACTGCACTACCCAGGAAATATAGAAGCACCCCGAGGCTGTGCTCACACTCAGGCATGAGAAAGGAAGAGAAGAGAAAGACAGATTGAGACAGGAAGAGATTTAAAAGAGAAGACATAACAAGAGCCAGTAAATGTAAAGAAAACATATACAAGCAGAGAGTTTGTGGGAGAAAAAAGTAGTAAAGAAACTGAAGCGGAGGTGATGGAAAAAGAAGGAAGATGAAAGAATGAAAGATGAGTGCAATGATCTGTAGAATAGTTTAGATGGCATTTATTGATGGGTGGTGGGACACAGATAATTTGAATTTTGCATTGGGCATCCTGCAAGTGCAAATATACTTAAATGATCAAAAACATATTTGACACTATATATATATATATATATATATATATATATAAAGAGAGAGAGAGAGAGAGAGGGATCCACCTGTCCTGCTCCACTGCCAGGCTGA
>VUQI01020272.1:10502-21946 GCA_015106735.1 Paratilapia polleni | reverse complement strand
CTTTTGTCTCATCAGTCCACAGAATATTTTCCCAAAAGTCTTGGGGATCATCAAGATGTTTTTTGGCAAACGTGAGACGAGCTTTTTGTGTTCTTTTTGGTCAGCAGTGGTTTTCTCCTTGGAACTCTCCCATGATGCCATTTTTGCCCAGTCTCTTTCTTATTGTTGAATCATGAACTCTGACCTTAACTGAGGCAAGTGAGGCCTGCAGTTCTTTAGATGTTGACCTGGGTTCTTTGGTAACCTCCTGGGGCAGGCTTTTTCACAGAGCGCCAGGTAGGTTTGGATAGCTTCTTCTCCTTAATAAATGAAATCATCATTTAAAACTGCACTTTGTATTTACTCTGGTTATCTTTGTTTAATATTATAATTAGTTTGATGATCTGAAACATGTAAGTGTGACAAATACGCAAAAAACTAAGAACTATATGGATGCACAAAAGTATGTGCACATAGTAAACCTATAGCTTCATTAAACACAGTTCACTGATTAAAAATTACTGCAGCAGAATACAGTGAACTAGTATTGAAGTCATGTTTTTTTTTTCATTAAAAAATATAATTGAGAAAACAATTTAACCGGTTTTGTATTGTTTTCATATAATCCTTCTGTTTAATTAAAGCACAAATATTAAAAATGCCAACTGTTTAGGAAATGTAGCTGTTTTTAGTGTTTAACGGATGCATTTTTCACTCCATCGAAAAAGTTTATTAAAGTTTCAATAACATCAGAGGTAGCCTTAATTTTTTAATCTACAGGATTTTTTTGTGGATTGTGCACCATAAATGTTCCTCGCGATTTACAATTTTTTTAAACCCTAACTGTGGCAAGCATTAGTGTAAAAGAAAATATCAAGGCACAACTTGTTAACTTGTACTCTATGATCACATAAACATCAGAAAAACTGGCCTCTGAGCAACTTGAATCTATTTTTGGATTCAAAATTAGGAGTGAAATCATATTTGCAGTCTGCCTGACTGTTATCTTCTTCATCTTCTTCTTTTCTTTACATCTGAGCAAAAAAATCAAACTCCACAGCGCACTGAGAAGGATTCACTGATGCAGAATGGAGATACTATAGCTCAAAAGAATGATATTCTTGTGTGTTATTTTTTTCATATAACTAGTGTTTGAAATGATTCAGAGAGAGCCGGAGCAATTCCACTTCACTAATACCCACCAGGCTGAAGGTCAATTTATCATCTCAGTGAGTCAGAGGTTCACCTGCTCAAAAGACGTTGATCCTCTTCAGGCAGCCTGCCTAAAAGAGGGACCTCAGCCGTGTGAGAAATTTAAAATAGATGACATTTTTGCTCAAGTGACTCTGCTGCTTATCTGTGTGTATGAGTCTGATCTTTCCTATTTTAAGCTGTATTTATACAGCACTGAACAGGGCAATATTTGAATCTAAGTCGTAGCATTTCTTTTAGCGTGTTTCTCACTTTTATAAAGCTATTTTGACAGTTAGGGCTTCAGTTTTTTTCCCATTAAATTTAAATTGGCTTTCCAAAACACAAATATATGTGGATTCATATCACATATGCCACAAAAAAAGAAAGCAGCAAAACTTAACAACTGATTGCTATGTTGAAAAGCAAAACATTATTTCATTATTGACCTAAATTTTATCCCATTGTTACAGTTTTAAAACACCTTCAACACACAAAGCAGTTTGCTTTGTAAGCATTTTCAGACACATGCTTTTACAACCAAGTATAACCTAGCCACTTGTCATTAAATTTGCATCTCCCCACTTATGTACACTAACAAAGAGGGCTGGCTAGCAAGTCCTTCTTCCTAATCATCATATTCCAGCCTGGCACTGAACCTAAGATTCTTTATTTTAAGTCATGAGCTTGAACCATTTAGTGAGCTAGTTTATCAAGCTAGCTTAATTGTTACACATATAAGGATGAGTGGCACTATAAAGCATAGCCCTAACAATGCACTCATGTTGTATGAGTTCAATGTGTACAGGGGGAAGAACAGCAGCACTGTGTGCTGGTAATTTTCTTGGTCATGTGACTAAAAACATTAAAGACCAACCTGAACCTGAAGTTTCAAACAATTGAATACTTTTAATGCCTTTATTTTAGTAAATATTGTTTAAAGATACCAATATAGATCAGCTGTATGGGTTTCAGACCAAACAGGACAATGCTGTTGGTACAGGTATTCTATTGGCTCAGTAATATATGGGACTGGCTGAATCTCAGCCAATAAATGAGCCATGACTTTCACCAAGACAGCAGAAAGCAGAATCAGCAATAAATGGATAGACGGAACTCTTCTGTTCTCTGTTCCTTCTGTGTTTTTCCTCCTTTCAGTCCCAAGCACACACGTGAGGGTGTCAGATCATTTTTGGAAGTGTGGAGAAGCACGTCTGTCCTCTGCCTGATGTTTCATTTGGTCAAAACAGCTCCTCTCCATCACCACCTGACCTTGAGTCTCTGGTCCATTACACACACTCTCAAACACACAAAATGCATGCACTGAAGGCTTTCACAGTCAATGCTATCCGCATATTTTATCTCTCCATATATTTAAACACATGTTTATTCCAAGTAGAGGTCATTAAACAGAGTGACACAGGCTGGTTCCATATCCTGCAGAGTGGCAAAATAAAGCAGCAGAATCAGGAAAGGGAAGCAAGAAACAGAGAATGACAGGGTATCATGAAGGGAAGAGGAAGCTCAGACAGTGACATGGACTGAGAGATTCTGTTCAAGTAACTGCGGGAAACAGCTGAGCCCATCTGACAACAAAAAGCACAAACCACAGTGATGTCACAAATACAGACTGACTTAGCACGAGCACTTCCTGTGTCCCAGAAAACGCTTTCCTCTATTTACCTCATGTAGAAAAATAAATGTACAAAACCACTGCTTAGATATACAAAAGTCTAAGCACTGTAAAGAGGTATTTAAAGAGATAACAAAAATTAGCAGTTTATCATACTTTGGGTCCTCTCTTTTACACATGCACAATTTCACTCTAGCTGGGGAGCTTCTTTTATCTCCTCTATTATTTCATGTACTCCTTCAGTTCCATTTTTGTTCTTTGCTTCACAAGGGCTACTTGCAGAGACTAAACAAAAGCTAATAAGAATGAGGCACGTGCTACCAGAGTGATAGACCAAGTGTGTCAAAGTATTTATATACAAGTGTCTTACCTTGTACACCTGCCCATAGGTGCCATTCCCCACCAGCTCCACCAGCTCAAAGATGCCAGCGGGATCCTGTAAATCCAAAGAAAACATAGCGGAATGATTAGAATTCAAACACTCAACTCTAAATAAGATTGTTTGAATGCAACATGGTAAGGTATATGTTTGTGCAGGAAGGCCTTCAGTTGGTCCAACCCTTTGGTACTGGATGAAATAGCTTGACAACTGCAGGAGGAATTGCCTAGAAATTTTACTCAGGCATTCACTGTTCCCAAAAGGTGAATCTAAATAGCATTTGTAGTGATCTGGGGGTTTAAGTTACTTTATATCTAGTGCTATCATTCCGTTCAATACTTTAGTTTGTGATTTGAGTCTTTAAAAAATGGATTACATTCCCTCCAGCCTCAGCTTCATGTTGTGTTTGTTGCTGAATGGTAAATGTTAGCCTGCTAACAAACAAGCATGGTAGCATGCTTATGGTGCATGCAGCCCCCAAAAGCCGCTAGCAGCTGAGTCTTTTAATCCATATTACAACAGTGAGAATGTATTCTAAACAATGTTGGTAGTTTAAATGAGCAGTAATGTCTCAGTAAAGCTCTCCGAGTGTTGATACACTGGTCTAAAACGCAGTACTGGATTGTTTTAGGCATGCGTCCAGACTAGCTAATAATTTAAGCCCACAGTCGCTAGGTTGCCAACACAGAACTCAACGCATCTTTGAAAAGGAGCAGCTTTTCAAAGATGGAGCAACTGAGCATAAAACCCAGTGACCCCCGCACACACAAACACACACCTCCCCCTTCCCCTCTCCTGCATGTTGCTACAGCATTCCAACAATAGCTGGCATTTACCCTCTCCTTCCTTCTCTCTCTTTCTCTCTCCCTGTCTCCCTTACTCTCTTTCACACTCTCTCTGCTCCTCCAGCTTCTGTTTTCCAACCAGCTGAAGTCCATCTATGTCTCTCTCACACTTTTATCTACACTTTGCTCTCATTCGAACAGTGAATGAGCTTCAGAGTCCCAGAAACACTAAGGCCCTTTTACCAGCTTTACCAGCTTTTCTGCCTGCAGTTACCATTAACAAGTTTGATAAATGTGGCCACCCATTCATCAATATATCAACTGTCCACAGCTTCATACATCCGTCTTTCTGCCAGAAGTCAAAAATGAATATGCTAGAGCTAGTCTTGGGGTTTTCATTCAAGATGTTCATATTCATGGCGACAGCAGACTTAACACAATTAAGTATGTAAGCTTACAGTGATGGCTCTGACTTTTGAAACTGTCACTGCAAACTACTTGGAATACTTACAGTATCTTACAGGCAACTCTAGTGGGTTAGCTAAAAGTATACAAATATTCAAAGAAATCTTTCATCCTTTTTTTTTTAGTGCCAAAGATGCTGTTTAAAAATGAGATTCTTCTGCTGGGGGCAAAGCTAGTTAGCTTATTTCATTGCTGATTCACCAAAAATAAACTGTACTATTGTGTAGATCTACACTGGGACTCATGCAAAGCTGGAGAATAGACAATATTACGCAATACCCCCTTTTCTCAGACAATTCCCCTCTCAATAATAGATCTTTTTTTTATTTCCGTTCTGAAAAACCACACATGCACTCTATTTGCATCCCTGTCCCTCTTGTCTAAACTTATCACTTTTCTTCCGTCTTGCATTCACAGTTCATCTATTTTTTTTTTTTTTATCACATATTCTCTCTTTATCACTGTCTGCACTTCACACTCATGCCATGTCTGTGAATTTTCAGTTGAACTTGCAGCTAACTTTGCTGGCACAACATGTGTGCTGCAACGGTGATAGTGAATGAAATACCACAGAATTGTAGCCAAATGAAAAAAGAATGCCAAAGTGTAACACTGTATGTTGAGGGGTTTGCATATGTCCTGCATCTTTGTAAAGACTTCTAACATTTTTCTCCTTCTTCTGTTCTTCTGTCTCAGCTTCCTCCTCTTGTTCCCCAGTTTCTCTCTCTTTCTCCATCCCTCTCTTTGTCTCTCTCACTCTGTCTCTATATGTTTGTTTCTGTTGGTCTCAGCAGACCTGTCAACCTGTCAGCTGTTTCTGAAGACAGGGCCTTGCGCTTTTCTTGTTCCCTCCTTCCTTTTTTCTGTCGTTTTTCACCCCTCTGTTGTGTTCTCCAGACAGCAGCACACACATGCACTTTCCCTCATATACGAACACACGCATCACAGAACTCATTCTCTCACTTTCGGTCTCAAGTACATCCTCCCGCTGTCTAGCTCTCTCACACTCTCAAAACTGCACGCACACACACACACACACACACACACACACTGTGCCAACAGCACACTCCTACACAAGGATAGCATTCAAACGTTCTAGCGAGTATGAGTGGGCACAAAATGATGAGTGTGTCTTAGTAAACGGTTGTGCATGTGCGAAAGAGAAAGTTGGAGAGAGACTGCTAGTTGCTTTCAACAATGCAGACATGAGCATTCTGAATGTAGTGTGACCAATATTACCAGCTTATGCAGGTAGATTATTTCCCCCTTCATTTTCTTTATCTCTCTCTGTAACTGTGTGTGCATGTGTGCGTGTGCGTGTTTGGCAGCTGTGTGAATTAACTCTCAGAGCTCCATACAAAGTTCTGACAGCCTCTCCCAAGACGCTTTTCTTTTCTGTTTATACGCAACAGAACCATTCACATACAAAAAAATGCATATATGTACAGAAGACATGCTATAAACATGGTGTTGATATAAGAACCACAAGCACTAGAAGGCACATTATGTAGGCATGCGTGCGACTCTCCTGAATGCACACAGGATAGGTTCTGTGGCTAGAGAAACAGAACGTTTTTGCTGCTCCAGTTCATACTTGTCTTGAGGCTCTCTGACAAAAATATAGCACAATGTCTTTCATATTTTATAGGCCACTTGCAGAATGAGCTCTCAGCATGCGCCCACCTTTGTGAGTGGATCTACGTCTGTGTGTCTATGGTTTGGAGTTCCCTGTGACTGGAGCAATACCCACTTCCCTGTTTCTCATTTTGTTTTCTCTATTGTGCTTGCCAGGGTCACATGACAGCCACATGACCTCACGGGTGGCCAATGAATCATGCTGTGCATCTGCTGAATAATAGTACAGCATTAAAAATAGGTTATAAAAAAAGTGCTGAGAGAAAGAAGAATGAGGATCAACCAATTGAGACGTAAAAGCACACAGACAACTTTTGAGAAGTGGCTTATGTCTGATGACAGTGCAGTACTTTTCTTACTGGGTAAAAAGTTTCATTCCAAACCAGACATCTGTGAATTTTTCAAACCCACAAAAGAAGATGACTTCCTTTATTTTCACAAAGCATTCATTGCACATGACACAAGCATGACAATGACTGGTCATAGATAACCTTTGCTATATTTTATATACTCACCTGAGCCTTTCTACTAACTTAATGTACATAAAAGACAAAAATTCTTTATTGGGTCTCCAGTTTTTATGTCCATTTGCTTTTGCTTTTTCCTTTGCCATTTCTTCTGGACAGAGACTTCTAGGTTTTGTTCACAAGTAGAGCACGACCAATTTATCAGCAAGACGATATTATCGTCTGATATTAGCTATTTGCCGATCTATCGGTATCAGTATTTATAACGGCCAATAAATTTCAAATTTTAAAAGTAAAGAAGACACGGGAGAAACACCCTTCAGCCATGTTATGAGTGCTAACATTGCATAGTTTGTCCACCAGTGGGCGCTCTGCAACTTCCCTGTTGGCAACACACGTGTTTGGAACGTCACAAACACAACAACTGCTGATCTGAGCAGAGCTAGGCAGCGTGTAAACGAGTAAATAAATAACTACACATAAAAAATGTTATTGAAATCTGTCTGAAAGAAAAAAAAAATATCAACCAATATATCCAATTTTTTTTTCTTTTTTTCCCATGGAAAAATTTGTTTTGTTTTGTTTTTTTCCCCGGGATTTTTTTTTTTTTAAATCACCAAATATCAGTCTTAAAAATCCTCAGTCGAGCTCTATTCACAAGTACACTGTATTAACTTTTTGTACACAGGATGGATGCAGCAATGGATTGGCTCCTTTCTCCAAACAGGGAATATTGGCCCATGAGCAGCACAGGCCATTAATAATGGATTTTAGAGAGCAGGTCTGCAGCTCTTGTGAAAGCCACTTTACAACATGTGTGAGGACTTTTACTGACTGCATTCATTCGTTCATTCCACACCCTAATATTCTCCACTACATTCCTAACCTTAACTCCTATCTAACCAAAAGCTAATCCTTGTTATAACCTTTAAATTTAATGCTAAAACGAGAGCAAATGACTCACATAAAATTCATCTCAGGTGATCTAATCATGGCTGAAACTGCAGGCGTAAACATAATCAGTCTGATCAGAACCAACTGCACTCAAAGGTAATGAGAAATGCAGCACACACCTTACTTTCCACACTGGATCACAAGTACTGAGAAGTTAATTTTATGGGTAAACAACGTAAATCAAAGGTTTTTCAATAGAGCTGTTAATAATGAATCTACTGTCACTTGCAAAACAGACTCTCTACCACTTCTTAAGAAGCAACGTAGCACTCTCCACGTTTGTTTTGTTGCCTGACACCTTCTGACAAATTCCAAGTACGTGAGGTGCTTTGACAAACACTTAAAATATGAGTAAAGAAAAGCACACCCTCTGACCATTTTATAAATTCTAATCAAAACAACTTTTACTATGCAAGTCTGTTTCTGTTAGCTCATTCTGCCAGCCCTATCAACATGTTTGTTTTTTTTTTATTTAAAAAATACTAAATCTAAAGATCAAATGGCTCGATATTAGAGTTGGCAGTGAGGGTTTTATTACCAGGAACATGAAATTTATAGGCCACTGAAGTCTTTGTATGAGATTTCGATTGGTTATTCTTTTATCAGTTTAGCTCCAAACATTACTATTCATATCAGTCATACAATACACAATTTAACAATATCGACGGGTGACATGTGAATTAGAAGGAAAAAATGAAATAAATATTTAAGACAGATAGAGGCAACACATTTGTTGAGGTAAAAACTCCAGCGGTGCAACAATTGAATATTACAGTTCCAATAAAGCAGAAGTAATCAGTGCAGATGCTGGAAATCAAATCTGTGATGTTATGTTTACGCAGTGGCACAAACTGCATAAATATTTGTGCTGAACGGATTGACTGCAATCTCAAAACAAACATTACAAAAGAACAAAGCCGATTGTTCCTTGAGGTTCAATGAACCATTTTACATCTACATCACACTGATGCTACAAATTATCAGTATCTTTATCTTTGTGAATGACATGCCTGCAAACACCAGCAGTCCCAAAGTAAAGATATTCAATGTATAATTTATAATAATTATTTATTTATAATGAAACTGAGAAAGACAGAAGGTCCTCAGCTAAGTCTTCACATCTGAGAAGATAAATTCAGTAAATGATTAATTGGCCAATAAACACTTGTGTTGCTTTGTATGGAGTATTGTGATTAAGGTTTCAGTTTGCAAAATATCTATTCATAAATGCACAAATCTGCTGAGGTCTTTTAGTGTATGTTTATTGCATATTTCTGCTGCTAAAAAGTAAGAGTGAGTACTGTCTTTACAGTGAAGTTATGATTATATCAACCAGACCCAGCGGCGAGTGGTGCAATCTGTGCAACAAAGGTTAAAGAAAACACAGTTAAAACTGCATTAATCTGTATTTTTGTATCAACAGTGGCTCAACTTACTATATATAATGTTATGTGTAATGTGATATGGGTCACTAGGAGTGACAAACCCCCACAGAACTTCACTAATAAACCACATCATTAAGACCACCAGCAGGCAATGTGAATACTGTTAATCATTCTGTTGCAATGCAATGTTTTGCTGGGAAATCTTGGATCCTGGCATTCATGTGGCTCTTTTTTAGTCCTGTTGCAGACCAAGAAAACCCTACATGGCAACAGCACTGCCAGATAGCACTGGCCCTTCCCCTGCAGGGCAACACATCCCAGTGTACCACAAATCTGCTCTAGAAAGGCCCGAGAAATGTGACAAAGAGCTCCAGTGGGATACCCCAGCCTTCGACCTCCCCAGATCACAATCTGATCGAGCATCTGTGGAATCCACAGCATGATCTATGGAGGCCCCATCCCACAACCCACAGGATCCAAAGGATCCAACGTCGTGGTGTCAGACAGCACAGGTCACCCCCAGAGGTCCCGTCTCCATGCCTCGAGTCAGAGCAGTTTTGTTGACACAAGAGGAATTTACACAATATTAGACAATGTTCTGATGTCGTGGCTGATTGCTACATGGCTATGTGTTTTACCTTTTATTGCTCATTGCTTTGGTTTATGGGCCACAATTGCTTTGATTCAGTCTCACCACTTTTCACATTTTCAGCAGGTACCCATTTACAGCATTTAGCAGGTATCATTTTTAAAACTGAGATAAAAGAGTGAACATTAAATTTACATTCTCCAGATGGCCAAAATCTGGTGGACGAAAATAAAATCGTCATATAAACTGTTTAAGTTGACAGTACATGTTGTGCCTCAAACGTATTCTGCAATCCCAAGGTACTCACAAAAATCTATTACTATAGCTCTGGATTATGCATATTTTTTGAAGCACAACAGCACTTTAGCATTACATCACCTGCCTTTATGCAGTAAGTTAAACTGATCACTAAAAATTATTCTTTTAACACTCACCAAGATCATTCTTGTCAAGATCATATATGCCTACTCTATATCTGTAGTATATCTTTCTGTGGATTAGACAGTGGCCAGGTGAGTGCAGTTAATGTCTGTAGAAAGTGAATTTCAGAGATGTGAGGTGGATTGAATTAGGGACCCTAAGAGGATGATAGGAGTCATGCTGGGGCCGGATCTGCCTCTTATAAAACCACTTACACTTAACAACAAGGTTCACCACTGCTTGTTTTTACAAGGAGATGTCGTTGTAGCCTAATTCCCAGTACATCTCACCCAGACATGTACAGTACATTAACAGGAGTCCACTCCTAATCACAGATTTACAGGCCACTGAAGAGGGTACATGCTGCACGGTTTGCTCTGCGATGCAACAGAACCTCTTGCCACTTGACTCTGCCAACTTGTCATCTAACACCTTTCCCTCTCATCTATTTGCCCATCCCTCCCTCCCTTCTGCATTAATTGTTTCTTTTCTTTTCTTTCTTTTTTTTTCACTGCCATTACATCCCTCTGTCATTTCAATCCATTTTTCTTTCCTTGCTGCCCTGCACAATGTGAGTCAGACACAATGGAGGGATCCACTCCTATTATGGGCTTGTTTACATGCACATGATTCCTTCAAACACTTCAGATCAAGTATGAGTGTACACTTGTGCGTCAGAGAATGAGAGCGGAGAGAAAAAGGAAGCTAGTGTGTGGTGTTGTGCATACTTAAAAACATGCCGAAACAGAATGCATTAGATATGTTGAACCTTGGATGATCGAGTCATAGAACTGGATCTCTAGACGCTGTTTGTGGTGTTTGAGCACCATAATGCATAATGCAAAACAGGAGTTTACAAACTCATGGATGATGTCAAGGTGGCTACATCCATCTTTTACATACTTACAAGAAGTCATTTAGAAAACAGACAGTGGGGCCAGTGCTTACACTTACTACAAACTACAGTTGAGAGGTTTCCCAAGAAAACCTGTCCTAAACCTGAATGTTTTGGATGACTAATCTTTACTTGGCTCAATTACTATTTTTTTTTTAAATGAGCTAGCAAGCAGCAAAAAGCAAAATACCAGCATTTACGAATTTGATATGACAGTTTTATATAATGAATTTCCCTTTAAAAAGCATTTCAAGCATGTATAAGCACACATAAAACGTTTCATACATAGTTCATAACACACTAAAATAGTTATAAGTGTGTAACTGTTTGCAACAACTCATTCAGGTGTTATAATATAAATGATGTGTTTATAGTTCTAATAAAGTACATTAATTAAAATGTGTCTGTCCATAAACATCCTTATAGATGCTTACAACTATATTATAGTATGTTATAAATAATTAATTCAATATAATGCTAATAAAAGCTACACAGGAGGGTCTAAAGTAAAGTAAAATGTTTATGCAGACCAGGACAACATACATTTTAGTACTTGTATAGCAGGGAATTAAAGACTTAATGCAACTCCATTAGTGACTTGGGGGGAAAAAATAGGTCAACTAGAACCAGGCAGGCAGGCAGGCAGGCAGAGTGGAAGGGAGGGTGG
>VUQI01020272.1:0-10482 GCA_015106735.1 Paratilapia polleni | reverse complement strand
GGGGGGGGAGGGAGAGGGGCATTTCTCAGTGACAGACTGCCATACAGTATATAGACTATTCATGAATAAGCTCTGTGTAAGCCTTCGGCACTGCTGTGGCCCCGTTACTATGGCGTCCATGGTGAGGGGCCGAGGAATGTGGCCTTACTGGGCAACAGGGATTGAGAGGGAGGGAGAAGCTCTAGAGAGGGGTCTTTGCCTTGAACTACTTTAGTCACTGGTCACATCGTCACCTTTACCCCTAGCTCAGCCTCTTGTCATTTTCTTCTTCTCTTCTTGCGCTCTCTGACTGTCTCATTGTTCCTTTAAGTCTCTCTAAGCTGCGTTCATCTTCATTCCAGCTTTCTCCCTCTACGTCTTCTCTCAGTCTTCCTTTGACCATGTCGCTATCCCTTCATCCTCACCTGCTCTCTCTCTCATCTCAGCTCTCACACCTGAGTCCCTGCACAGCACATTAGTCTACTGCCAGTATTAGTGTGTAGTGTGTGTGCATGTGTGTGTGTGTGTGTCTGTGTGTGTATTGCTCTGGCTGGACTTCCTGCTGGTTTACCATCTGTTGCTTTCGTCAGCTGACTAGATGAGCTTGTGCTTCTGACGCCTCTGACCTGCGTGTGTTCGCATCACTTTACATAAAAACCACTGTCTGTATAAAGAACACAGCAATCGACCTTGTGTGACTTTTTTTGGCTGTCATTGTGAGTCATGGCAAGATGGGCCAAAACATTGACATTTCTGTGTCTGCCTCTACTAAGTCTGGCCTTTCCCACTCAAGTGAAATGCGCTGTATCTATGCAGGTGCTGAAGGGTTGATGTATGACATCAGCAGATGTTGCAGAGACCTGACAAGGCATATGAAAACAAAGCAAGAGAGAAAAAGTGCAGAGACAGCAAACATGAAAAGCCACTTCTCTCTCCACTTTACTTCCCACTCAGTTCTGTCTTTCTCTTTGTATCAGTAAGTGTGTTTGTCTGCCTGTGTGATGGTCACTGTGCCTATAAGCAAGCTCTAGCCCTGGATCACCCCCAACCATACACTCATACAGACTTAAAAACACAATGCCCCACCATCACTACCAATGCCCAACCCTCCCCACCTCGTCAGAGCCAGCTGACCTACTTCCTGTCTAGTCAGTTCAGCAGCGGTTGACTGTAAATTCATCTTAGACTGTGTGTGTGTGGCTGTGGGTGTGTGTGTGTGTGTGTGTGTATGGTAGGCATTGTTCATACGTGTTAAGGGATTAATTTTGGTTCCCTCAAAACTTCTCTGGAAATCAGTGTTTCAGCTTGTTAAATATGTTCTGCAGGTTGTGTAACTTGTTTATGGAGGAAATGCAACAAAATGACAAAAACTGTTAAATATAATATTATGAAGGACACACATGGAGTATAGGGTGTGGAAAAAATCTATTAACATCCAGTTTTTGTTTCCACTTAAGGAGCTTTATGATAGGAAAAATCTATTCTATCTATTCTGTTTTGGCTTCTTCCATCTCTTGATTCAAGCAATATTTTTGTGACAAATATTAAAACATGTCCCAGAGCTGCACCATTTCATCAAACTGAATATCTTTGGCATTCTACACAAAAATTTTAATAAAGTTTAAGTTTAGAGGCGTAACAAAAGTTTTAAATAACCTACTACCCTTGCCAAAAACCTTTAAGGCTCGGTAGAGTTGTCAAAATCAAAAATCACTTACGATAACATTAATCGCATATTCACATACCCTTAAATGTACTGATATGTAAAAGCAAACGTGAGTATTTGTACATGTGAGAGACAGACAGTTAAAATCCTGCCTCCTAAAGAATAAGACATCCATGACTCAACTCCCACTTCTCTTCTCATTCCTCTTTCATCTCTTCTGTCTGTGTCGCTCTTCTTCTCTTCTTTCATGTTTCTCTTTCCATTCAGTCTTTAATACACCTCGTCCCACTAGTGAAATTTTGCCCGGCGTAAACCTCAAAAGTGGTACTTTTTTTCTCTCAACACTTGACTCACAATTCCTTGTGAACATTATTCTTCATTCAGGCAGGGCAGGGAGGTGGGCACAGAGACATAATGCTATGATACAGAGCGACTGGCAGATAGACAGGGAGGTACATTCAGTCAGTCAGACAGACAAGATGCTGGAAAAACAGGCGATAAAACTGATAGAAAAGAGGCAGAATGGCATGGAGGTAGACGGATGAGCAGTTGTAAATGAAACAGAAACACAGAGGCAAGCAATTGTGAAGCAAGTAAGAGACCAGAACTGGAGTACAAAAATGTCATGCGGGCACAAACAGACAACAACTGCACTGTGTACGTGTAACACAGAGTAAAGGGGGATGTGGTTTTGCTTCTCAAAGCAGCAAGCAGGTCTTTAGCTGAAGCATCTCTTACTGCTTCATGCAGCTGACTATCACCTTGGCAGACACCCACACATCTGAAACACACACACACTAAGAATAGCACATGTAATGCCCAGTAAAGTGAAAACATGGGTATTCACGCATAAACACAAGAGAAGGAGGCTGTTTGTGTATGTCTGTCTGTTTGTGTGTGTATTGTGGTTTGCAGCACATAGTGGATGAACAAAAGAACTGGCTATTGCAGCATGCAAGGCTTCAGCTTTGATTGTGAGTAGGTTATAATACCTACGGATAAGTTGGCACACTTGTTCTCTCTCACACACACACCAAAACACACACAAACACACACACACACACACACACACACACACACTGAGCAAATAACACCAAGAACAGCAAGAGGGGGGGATTCTGGATAGATATCAGGTTGGCTTTAAAATAGTTTCTCCCTTGTTCTCACAACACACAAGCCAAGAGAATCAGCAGTGTGTGGTGGAAATAGGTTAAATTCCACTCTGAATCAAGGCTGATGAGCCTGTAATAGGCTGGCCCACTGAAAGAAGATACACAACCCCCCCATCCAGGTCAGCAAAATCACAGCCTCAACCTCAATTCAGCATCACACACACTGCCGACCTTCCTGTTACTGACTTGAATGAAGATAATGCTTCAGATGCGCGAGCCAGCTGTCATGTAAGTTAATGTCTATATATAATTTGATCTATAATTTGTCACATTGTGGCGGCCCGTCTCCCACACATCCGCCTTTTGCAGCCTCCTCTGCTGTGTACCGGTTGTTGCTCAGGGAGCACTGTCAGGTGCAAGAGAAGGAGGAACGCGGGAGCGCACAATTGTTTTACCCACACGCGCGCACACACACACAGAAAGAGAGAGAGAGATTTTTTTTTTTTGTTTACAGAAATTAAAGGTCAAATCATCTTACCCTCAAAGCGGATAGGTCGATTTCGTCCAGACTTCGTGCTGGAGAGTCACTCGCCATGATGGAGGGCACAAAAAGCCACTCTCTCTTGTCCGATATCCAAAACGGCCTTTACTGTCACGACTGTGTGGTCTCCTCGACTGCTCGGTCTCTACTGTCCCCCCCGCCCCCCTCCCCTCTCTCTCTTACACAGTGATATCTCAGTGGATGACAAAATAATGTCAGTCCCTTTCTCGTCAGCAGCTGGACGTGCCTCGGGCCGGGAGCGCACAGCTAGAGCGCAAACGCGTGGAGGATGGAAAGCGATAGCGCCGTGTACATCAGCACTTCGAGGTCCATGTCTGCGGGATGTAGACCATACAGAGTAAGGTGAAGCGCTGCGGAGACTGATTTGCTTCTGGTACAGAAGCTGCTGTGACAGCCAGCCAGTAAATATAGAGAAGGAGGGAGGTGGGAGCCACTCTCCCTCAGCAAACCACGCCTGTTACCGGGCGGGGTTTGGTGAGGCAGTAGGGACTTCCAAACTTTTTCTTCCCAGCGGTTTCTTAACAGCAGCACCCTTATGCAAAACTGTGGAAACTGAATGTAGATTTTTTTTGCTTATATATATAAAGTAAACAAGTCATTTATTAAAAACAAGAATTCATTCTTAAGTATTTACATTACAGTACATCATTGCAAAAATAGCATTCACTTTCATCCAAATTCATTCAGTGCAGAGTGTAATATTGATGACACCAGGCATTGCAGATTTCAAAGTGTGTGCCAAATACATGTCAGTAGACACTAGGTTGGAACACCGTATAAGCATCTGTGACATCTTTTTTTCCTGCATCGAAAAAAAACCTACAAAATTCCAGATTGACAACCACACTGATGAACACATATAGCATGACACCTGTGAAAGGAATTTCCTTTTTACCGTTTCTCATCAAGCCCAAACCTGAAGACCTTTCTAGGGAATCAAGTCTATTGAGGTTTGAAATGTATTTTATGTTTCCATAAAGTGCAGGAAACAAATAAAAAACAAGCAACAAGGAAAGAACAAGTAACAAGGAAAGAGGGCTCTTTTCACCAAAAGAAAGGGAAAATGCAAATTAGTTGCTTTCAAGCTATGTAATTTGACCTCATTTCTTTCTAACTGATTTTAATGCAGAGAATTCAAGTTGATGGGGTTTTTTTTCCACATTTGGAGCACTGCCACTGAAACCACACATCTACTTATCTACTCATGTATAAAACACTCAAAATATTGCATTCACGATTATTATGATCAGCGCTGCATATCTTCAGTTCAAACTAAAAAGTGGTAACTATGAGTTTTCTGATACAAGACACTGTAAAACTGCTTGCCAAAGACATGTTAGTCGATAAGTGAAAGTTCAGGCCGTTTTGTGGTTTTTGTGTCTGTGTTTTATGTTTCTACAACAACCAGCAAGCACAATTTAGTTACACGAACAATGGGATTCTAACGAATCAGGCCTATTGAGTTTTGATGGGTGTCATTTTCCAGAGAAAGAAGGCATGCTCTACATTCAACTGTTTTCAGGTCAACATTCAAAGAAATAAAGCCTTTAAGCATTGTACAGAATCTCTCCTCCCACTTCCTGATCCTTATGCATTTGCGCTTCTATTATGTTCCTTGCATGCTTCCTATGAATTCGCCTTGTTGTATGTGTTATTATTTCAACTGGAATAGCAGAGCTGATTGTACACATAAAACAGTCATCTACAAGTGCCCCATGTCACTGTAATACTGTGATTTTTCACAGTAGGAAAAATAAAGCGATCATATTTATCATATTATTCACAGCTTTCCACTATATGTTCAGCAATTCTCCATGAAGGTACATTTACATTTTAATGTCTGGTTTATAAACACAAAGGGTCTATCATATAACACATAGCCCAGTTATACTCTTTCCTGCTGGATTCCCAATTAACTGAAGATGCTATCATGTCTCTTACGTAGCTTTTGCATGAGACTTTGTTCGCAAAGACTTTTGATTACAAAGTTAATACAACACATACATGTACTTTCGTGCATTGCAGTTGTTGCTGTACTTTCCCAGTACTGGGAAAGGTGTTGATTTTACTGCTTCACAAGAAGAGAAATGACTGATGCGTTGGCTCACATCCTTTGACTACACAGGACTTGGTTTTTGGGCTAACAGGTTAAACAGTTCTTATTTCTTATGCAACAACCTACCTGTTTGTTTACAGTTGGACAGAAAAGTCTTTGTTTTACTTATATTAATGTGTAAAAGACGTGAACATAGTCACACATGCAGTATATCAAAATATTTTACACGAGCTTCAAACTGGAGCTGCTCTGTAGTAGCCATGTCAAGCATAATTAAACATGATTAAGCTTTATAGTTCTCCCTATTTTTCTGCAATAAATGAAACAAAAATTCCAAAGATATCTGTATTTGTTAGTCATTTTAATTACATTAATTTTAAATAAACAGATAGATATCAGAAATCTTTTAACTGTACAAAAAAGGTATTGTACATAAACTGAACGAAGGCAAGACCAAGCGGTCCAAAGAGTTGACAGAAAGAACAGGTTCAAGGTGGGTATGAAACAGAAAAAGGCTAATTACAATTCCAAAATATCCATATGAACATGACATACATTTAAAAAATAAATGTTTAAAGAAAGTAAAATTATTTAAATTCCATAAATAATGCACTGACAGATACACCAAGGGTAAACATTACAGACAATATTGTCAAAATCAAATGAAATGCGAAAGTGTTTTTGTCTTGGTACTAACAAAGATAACCTTGCTTTCAAATAATCACCTTATTTTTCATTTGCCAATTTTTCATTTGCCAATTTCCTGGTCCCACCCAAACAGCAGTCATTTTGTGCTTCAATTATATAAATAGCAGTGATTCACTGGGCTGGGTATGAAGACAAAGGTATTATTGCCCTTGCATGAGAAAACTGGTGAAGTCTGCCAAGTGAGACAATGTGGTTAATTTGTAAGATCCTTTCTGATGGCTCATCCTTTAATGTTTCATAACTATGGCAGAAATCTTTAACCAACATTTTATGAGTTCATTGCAATAAATGAGTGTAATTCATTTCTAAAGAAGTGGGTCTTTAACTTCACATTTAGGGGACATTGGTGTTCAAATAAGACAGTGTGGCAAATAATAAAAATTAAAATAAATCCGGTAACACAAGTCCATACATTCAAATCTACAAAACATGTCAACTGCTCATGGATCACATATCACAAGTATCTCAAGAAACGCTCATTTTACTCTGGACTGATACATTACAAAAAATTAAGTGCTTGAAATGCTGTTTTCAATCTGGATAAAAAGCTCCCTCAAGAAAACAGATGGAACCGATGCCCAGAAATTGTAAACAAACAGTTTCAAACCCTGTCTTCATATGAAAGCTTTACAATCAGATTTAGCTGCATGCTTAATGGAAAATATTGTTGTTTTATTTTTTGTTTCTTTGTTTTTGTTACATTGTTCAAAATAAATGTTTGCCCAGCAAGGAGATCTTAAAAGATCCTGAAGATCTTTTCTCTGACTTTGCAACTACCTACTGCATACAGACTGAATTTTTAGGAAGCTAGCACCATCTGCTGAACAAAGAGGAAATTTCTCTTCTAAATGCATACCCTGATTGTCTTATCCAGCCACCGGCACAGCCATTTAAATAAGATCTTCTTATTCATAATAACAATTAAAAAAGTAAACATAGTATGACAAACTAGGTTAAGGTAGGTGTTATACCTGGGTTAGCTTATCATAGTTAACTCTGATTGCAGCTATGCAGAATGTTCAGATCTCATTTTTAAAACATATCTGTCACAAAACACCTTCAACATGAAATATAACGGTTTTTTCACAGGTGGGATTGATACATGCATCATCGCAATCATTTTAACAAGATTTGAGCATAGTTAGTAAATTGTGCACTGCTCTTGAAACAGTAAAATTGTCTCTGTGCAGGTGCCAACAAAGCAAAGAGCAAGCATAGTTTCAATTTCTTTTACAAAGAAAATCTTCAAAACACATCTGAGATTATATGCTTGTAAATTCAAAGAATTTATCAAAAGCAGCACATGCTTAACAGACTTAACAACTCTTCCGTGAGCTCATAAACGGCGTACATGGCACTAATGCATGTTACGAGCATACATCACAAACTCAGTAAATCACATGTCTTACCACCTCTAACGTGTATATTTTGTGATTCCTAAACAGAACTCAATATCTGTTAGTGTCATCAAAAGTTTTTATACTTCATTATCATGGTCCCATAGAATTTTTTTTAACCATCTTACGAGCCTTTTCCACAGTCCAAAAGTCTAAGCATTCAGAATTTAAGCTAAACTGATTCCCAAAACCCAATGTTCATGTCTTTTTTCATCTCCACATATTGAAGGCAGTCACAATGCAGCCATAATAGATGCATTCTTCACATGGTACATCCAAAAACTTTGTGCTAAACCTAACAAGCTATAACTACTGTCTAGTGCTTTCCAGTAGCAATAGATTTGAGAGATTTGTCAATGCCCAGCAGTCGTATCAAGCCAACAGAGAACGGTAAATCTGACTCTCATCTCTGAAATATATTATTCAAAAGTGATCTCTTGCAACGCCAATATTAAATATTTATCGTCATTAAACTGTGATAAACACAATCCGGAGACTTTTCCCACAATAGGTCTACTCAAGAAACAGTCCATTTCATGTTTGTAAGTCATAGGTAGACAACCTTCATGTCCAGATCTCAGTTGGAACCATGGCCTCCTTTGTTCCAACAGAAGGCATGAGATTATGCTCAGACAGGAAGT
The DNA here is from genome assembly GCA_015106735.1 of Paratilapia polleni. Taxonomy (NCBI): domain Eukaryota; kingdom Metazoa; phylum Chordata; class Actinopteri; order Cichliformes; family Cichlidae; genus Paratilapia; species Paratilapia polleni. The sequence goes on along the minus strand of VUQI01020272.1, from coordinate 2,361 downwards.
CCAGAGGAAATTGGACTAGGAAGCCACGGATTTTGCGCAGCTCCTCCTGAGCTCGGGTCAGATCAGTCTGGGCCAAACCTGGCTTGGACTGGTATTGCTCCAGCTCTGACATGTTTCGCACCAGGGACGAAGGAAGGCAACGAAATACCTGCAACAGAACATACACACTATTAGCTGAAGCCCTAGTTTTTGCCACTCTATCTGTTGTTTGGTCCATCACTGTGTCGGAGAGTGAAATAGCTCATCAATTACAAAATGGGCTGAGGTGGTGCTAGATTTAGCTAAAACTTTAGCTAAAGTATGGTGCACACTAAGTTTAAGGTACCCTCACATGGCCAGTATAGACAGAGTAAAGTAGTATAAAGGGTACACACAGTAGTAAAGTAGTAGTAAAGTACAAAGAGTAAAAAATCCTTTTGATTAAGGTACAAAAATTCTCAGCCAAATCCTGTACGAGAGGTAAGAAAGTACAAGTTTTACATTTAATCAAACTGGGATGTTTTTGGTAATGTATAATTTCACCCTTGAGGAACTTCTAAAATTATGATATATTCTTTTATTCTTGCACATTATTGCACAAAGAAGAAATTATAGTGTTTCAGGATCTATGAAAAACTGCAATCACAAAAATAGTCACATACAAATGTATGTTCTTGATTGGTCATCTATGAATAATGTCTTAATTAAAACTACTTGGTCAAAATAATGTTGTACTATTCAACAAAATGAATGCTCTTTTGATTCCACATGTAAAATGATTATGTCCACGCTACCTTCTCATAAATGGTAGCGTTGCGGCCAGCTGTTGTCATCCACACCTCCTTGTAGAAACGATCACTGATGGGGTCAGACAGGTCAATGCTGGTGTCAGTGTGGCCTCCAAGGATAGTTCTGCTCAGAAAGAGAGAAGGAGAGAAAGAGAGTGAGAGACATTTAAATGAGAAATCTTCAGGCAAAAAATATACACTTACTGGCCACTTTGTTCGGTAAACCTGTTCAACTGCTCATTATCACAAACATCTAACAGGCCAATCACAGCACCTCAATACTTTTAGGCATGTAGACATGTCAAGACATGTAAAGACAACATGCTGAAGTTCAAGCTGAGCATCAGAATAGGGAAGAAAGGTGATTTAAGTGGCTTTGAATGTGGCATGGTTGTTAGTGCCAGATGGGCTGACTGGAGTATTTCAGAAACTGCTGATCTGATGACCGTCTCTAGGGTTTACAGAGAATGGTCAGAAAAAGAGAAAATATCCAGTGAGCAGCAGTTCTCTGGGTGATGTCAGATTTCAGAGGAGAAAGGCCAGACTGCTTTGAGCTGACAGGAACACTAACTCAAATAAGCACTCGTTATAACCAAGGTATGCGGAACAGCATCTAAACGCACAACACGTCAAACCTTGAAGCAGCAGAAGACCACACCAGGTGCCACTACTGTCAGCTAAGAGCACAAATCCGAGGATACAATTTGAATGGGTTCACCAAAATTGGACAATATAAGACTGGAATTCAGATGGTAGGGTCAGAATTTAGCGTAAACAACGTGAAAGCATGGATCCATCCTGCTTTGTATGGTGGTGTAATGGTGTGGGGAATATTTTCCTGGCACACTTTAGGCCCCTTAGTACCAACGGAGCATCGATTAAACACCACAGCCTACCTGAATATTGTTGCTCACCACATCCATGCCTTTATGACCACAGTGCACCCATCTTCTGATGGCTGCTTCTTGTAGGATAACACGCCATGACACAAAGCTCAAATCATTTCAAACAGTTTTTTTGAACATGACAGTGAGTTCACTGTACTTTCCGAAGAATTAAGGGACTGCTGAAGGCAAAAGGGGGTCCAACCTGGTATTGGCAAGGTGTACAGAACTGTGCAAATCTCTTGAGCCACCCCTCATTTCCTTATATTTTGCTAGGAAAATGAGAAATAGGCGCAGTGATTTATTGAAATGTGGAAAGATACATGGAAATAAAGTATATAAGGTAAAAACAGAGTTTGTAGAATTCTAACGAGCTTGAAAGTCAATATTTGGTATGACCACCTTTATTCTTCAACACAGCCTGAACTCTCTTAGGCAAGCTTTCTTATAATTTCTTTAAGTAGTCTTCAGGAATAGTTCTCCAGGCTTCTTGAAGGACATTCAAAGCTCTTCTTTGGATGTTGGCTGCCTTTTGATCTGTTCTTTGTCAAGATGATCCCACTCTGCTTCAATAATGTTGAGGTCTGGGGAGGCCAATCCATGATTTACAGTGTTACATTTTGTGTTTATCTATCCAGGTATGCTTTTACTGCAGGACATGACTTTCAGATACTGTTCATCTGCTGTATATAGTTTTTTAGGCCTGTCAC
>VUQI01020270.1:0-16522 GCA_015106735.1 Paratilapia polleni | reverse complement strand
CTAGGCATGCAGACTGCTTCTACAAACATTTGTGAAAGAATGGGTCGCTCTCAGGAGCTCAGTGAATTCCAGCGTGGTACCGTGATAGGATGCCACCTGTGCAATAAGTCCAGTCGTGAAAATTCCTCGCTACTAAATATTCCACAGTCAGCTGTTAGTGGTATTATAACAAAGTGGAAGCGATTGGGAACGACAGCAACTCAGCCACGAAGTGGTAGGCCACGTAAAATCACAGAGCGGGGTCAGCGGATGCTGAGGCACATAGTGCACAGAGGTCACCAACTTTCTGCAGAGTCAATAGCTACAGACCTCCAAACTTCATGTGGCCTTCAGATTAGCTCAAGAACAGTGCGTAGAGAGCTTCATGGAATGGGTTTCCATGGCAGCAGCTGCATCCAAGCCTTACATCACCAAGCGTAATGCAAAGCGTCGGATGCAGTGGTGTAAAGCACGCCGCCACTGGACTCTAGAGCAGTGGAGATGTGTTCTCTGGAGTGACGAATCACGCTTCTCCGTCTGGCACAGTCGCTTTACCGTTCTTCTCGTATCTCCTTCCCATCAACAAAGGCTCGAATCCCAACAAAGAAAGCACGTTTGCCCTCCTTCCTGGCAGCTTCTATCAGCGGCCACAGCTTCTGTCAGGCTGACTTTTCAGCAGGTCCTCGGTGATCCTCAGGCGCTGTGACGAAAGATAATCACTCTTGTTGGCTTGTTTCCAAATCAGATCTCTCGTGGATGTGTTAGAGAATCGTACAGTTGTTACCCGAGGCTTCTTGTCCTCTCTCGAACGGCTGAGACGATGGGAGACGTCGACGTGGTGGAAAACATCCTCCGTGGCATCCAGGGCAACCGCGTTGCATATTTGAATGACTTTTTTTCTTCGTGTTTTCGTCAGCCTGCTCCGGCATGCCACGTTTTCTCACGTACCATCTGCGCTGATAGCGCTCTGCTTCACTTAGCCTCACCTCCAAGGTCTCCAGTTTCTTCTTGTGGTCCACACATGTTCCACTGACTTTCGAAACGCCACCCTTAAAGGTTTCCACTTCTTCATCAGTATACTTACTCACAGTCTCTCTGCACTTGGCTAAATCCACCAAGCGCAGTAAACCTCAGAACCAGCACAGGTCAGCTGATCGCAGCCTTTACACAGAGGAAAATCTATTGGACCTCACAAAATTATTTCTAAGTGAGTCATTTCCCATACTGCACCGCTACACACTTTAACTCCTGGATAAGACCACTTTTTCATGCTCTTATCATATAAATATTTTGTGAATCTTTCTTTCATAACAGCAGTGTAGAGCCGCTGTTGTGTGATTGTTGTGTTTGCTTCTTCAGATCATTTGCATGTTAATAACAGTGTCGGTGGTTTTCCAGCGTCCAAATTCCTAATGTGTGTGCATGATTATCCTGTCATAGACAAATGGTAGAGCCCAGCTGATGAAGGATCTTTCAGGCCGATACCAATGTTTGGTGATTTAAAAATCCGATATGCCGACGTATCGGCTGATATTTTCTTTTCTTTCAGACAGGAAACATAAACAGATTTCCCAAACATTTGTTATGTGTAGTTATTTATTTACTTGTTTACACTTGGATCAGCTGGTTATTGTGTTTGTGGCAACACCTGTTGCCAAGACGGAAGTTGCAGAGTGCCCTCTGGTGGACAAACGATGCAACATCAACACTCATAACATGGTTGAAGGGTGTTTTCTGCACGTGATCAGCTTGCCCAACATACATTTTTACTGGCCATCGAGCCACCAGTTACTTCAAACCCTGGCTTGCATGCCTGTCACAGCTCATGCCACGTTGGGGATGATGTGAAGACTTTAAAAATGTAGTTTGAAGTGTGTTTTTGAGCTCAGGCTGCAGATAGTCTGGATGTGTTGTGGCAGCATTGTTTTATTGTTTTAAATATGAAGTATGGCTCTGTACCTTTGGCTCTTATTTGAATCATTTTCTCATGAAATCAACACCAAAGTGACTTTATTTGTATTTTTAGGACTTTTTAAATATTTTTCCATCTATTAATAGTCACTGGCTGGTGAAAACTGTATGCAGTCACCTCTACTGTAGTGTTAAAAGTACAGATAAAGATACTAAATCTGTTTCCTGTCATGTGCCTCTGACTGACAGTCACAGCTGACCTGGACCAAAATACCACCGGAGGAAACGACCCAAACAAGGGGACGACACCCGTCACGGCACCCACAGACTACCTCTTACCTCCACCACCTCCCCCTTACCGCTGCGGAGAGGTGGTTCAACCCCTAGAGGGTTATTTTTGGCGTCAGCAGGGGTCGGGCTAAGAGGAGAGAGAGGGGGCATCCAAATGTTAGTGAGAGTCTTGCACTCCCTCAGCCCGTCCCACCCTCGGCTGCTTTCTCCTTCCTCTCTGTCTCCTCTGTGTTTTGTTTTCCCAGCACAATGACTGTAGGGAACATGGAGCGCGCCGAGCTGTTTGATGCCGGGAGCAAAGGTCGAGGCCTGAGGGCCACCAAAGAGCTCAACACCGGGGAAGTGGTCTTCTCCGAGCCCAGTTTCGCCGCTGTGGTCTTTGACAGGTACAGGTCTCCTGGTTGTTCTGGTTTTGGGACTGCATGAACACGTCTCAGGTGTGTTGTGGACTGTGGGTGTCGGTAACCATCTCAGGCCTGTGACCTTGTTTCTAGACCTCTGAATTCTCATGAGATGAGCAACAAGAAGGCTGTCGAGGTGTCATGTGAACTTGAGCAAGGCATAGTTTTGGATCCAGTTTTCAGGAGCAAGGAGGCTCCACCAGAAAGGATTATGACACCTTTGCAAGTTTTAATATTCAGGTCTTATTAATAAAACATCAGGTTTATGAGTGCAGCACCTTTTAGCTTCATATATACAACATAAAAAGGTGTGTTTTGTGTTAGTTTGTTTCAGGTATGCAGTGACTCTGAATGTTGATTCTCAGTGTTTAGTTTTGTCTCTGGGGACAGAAAGCAGACCTGTCCCAGAAAATCTGAGAGGGCCGGCTGTTTCACAAAGCAGGAAAAGTCCGTCTGGGACACACAGGAGGCCCGTGCAAAGTCCTTAGAACTGGAGCAAAGTGGTTTATTTTGCTGGTTTTAGTGGTTTGACTAAGCTGAATCTGTTTGAGGTTCAAATTTTAATGTGGATGTTAAAGTTTAGGTGCAAAAACTGTACCATGATTTCCATCTTGGTTTCTTTTTTGGTGCCAAAGTTGACAATTGAGATTTTGACATAGAAGGAATTGCAGCTAGAAGATGCCTGGTATCCAAATGTAGGTCAAAACAGGAGACTGTTCATATGATTTAACTTGTTTTAAGCAGCCATCTATCCCACATGGTGATATGAAGGTTTAACCAAAGGTTTTCTCCTGTGAATTATCAGAAAACAGCTCAAACATCCAGAGTACCAGTTCCTCTGCGTCACAGACATTAAACTGGTGCAGTTTATTAAAACTGTGATATATCCCATGATACCGATGCTCAAAGCCGGTTATAGAAAAAATCATGCTGAACAAAAAACAGATTTTGTCTTTAGACTGTGACACTTGGAGTGGGTGTAAAATCGATTTGGTTGCAGTTTTTTAACAGAGCTTAAATTTTTCAGCCCTGAACATTTCATGTGGAAATCTCCTGTACTTATGAAGCTATTAGTCACCAATAACGCTGGAAAAAATAATTAAATACCACCAGTTTATCATGGCTTCATTAAATATACTAAAGTTATTGTACAAAAAAAAAATCAGCTGATTGGGAGGGGGTCACACGGGAACTGTTTCCAGATTTTACTGATTTTATGTGGAATTACCCTCATACATCTTTGCTTTGTGATATACTGATGGCTAAAATCAATTGGTATTAAAGCTAACCCTGGTTTGTTGAGGTGTTGGAATACCAGGCACAGATCTGGTAGCAGTGTTAGTGTTACAGCCATATAAGAGCTCATAGCTGCAGGACGGCAGCTCACCGAAGGTGTCCAACACAGCAGGCATGCACTGAGGGCTTCTGGACAGTGTAAGACAGGAGCTGTCCAAAACTACAAAGAGACTGAGAGGCTTTAAACTGCAAGAGGCTCTGCTGCGTTCCAACAATCATTACAGGCATTAACGGGGCTGCTCGGTGTCGTTTTTGGACCGGCCACAGAGGTCTGAATAAACAGTTTACACACAGGCACATGCTGCTGTCTGCTGAGACCTGCAGGCTCATTGAAACATAAAGGGATTGTTAAGAATAAAACTGAGGTTTAAAGAATGGTAAAGAAATAAAAAACTGGCCAGGGAAACTGGAGACAACAGCCACATACTTGCATTATTCTCTGAGCCTGAAAGCACCCTTGATCTTCTTTCAGTTCCTTTGTGATTTTAGCTGTAACGTGTCCATGTCTCTCTCTCAGTTTGGCCACCCAGGTGTGCCACAGCTGCTTCCGGCATCAGGCCAATCTGCACCGCTGCGCCCAGTGCAAGTTTGCCCACTACTGCGACCGCACCTGCCAGACTGCATGCTGGAACGAGCACAAGCAGGAGTGTGGCGCCATCAAGAAGCTCGGCGACGTGCCCGGCGAGAATATTCGGTAAGAAAACGGCCCGTCTATGCATGAGTGCAGTGAGCTCTGGGTTTTTAATCTGAAGACTTTCACTTAAATAAAGGTTGTTGGAGAGAAGCTAAGTAAACGTTGCATGAAAAGATAGATTTTCAGCCCCGTGGACACCTGTAAACCTCGCAGACTCCCGGAGGTTAAGAGCTTTTTACAGGCTGTGAAGTGCCGGAAATTGTCAAAAAAGGCCGATCACACACAGTGAATTTATATTTTTTAAATAACATTTTTGACCTTTGCTAGTGGCAAAAAAGGACATTAATTTTAGCAGACTTGCATACATAAGGCACATTTACTCAAGCTACAGTTTGAGTATAGACTTAAACTAAGACTGACCTGTTAGTACCAGAAGAGATCTTAAAATGAAGTCAATACTTTTTAGACAAAGGTGTAAGCCTCTACTATCCTGATTTAGCTTTGGATACCAGAAATGCCATTTATATGTTAACCTCTGAAAACCCAGGAGTTCGTCAGTGACTTATCTAAAGCTGGGGTTAGCGTTGGGTTTGTTTTAGCCACATGCTAAATAGGCAAGTTTTCAGAAACTGCATGATATTGTCTTTCAAATGAAGTCTCATGTATTTATTTTAGCATTACAGTTTCTGTGTTAAAAGCTTTTCTATTTGGGTGGTCAAAGATTTTATAAAAGTGCTGCCATTTAGTGTTGGCCAAACACTAAATGGGTCATTGGTGATCTGGTTTAAGCCTTCCCTAGTCCCACGATCAGGCTTCTGATCCTTAAAACCAGCCAGAAGTTCAAATGCCACGTCACTTCCCACCAGTTTACCCAAAGGTCTCTGTGCTGCCCACAGATTCCCATGAACAGTCATTAAGCTGCACTTTTACTGGAAAAATCTCACTTTTGATTCAGTGACACTAATTCAGTGTGCCACACACTGATCTTACAACAAATCACAATTCACCAATAAAGCTGTGAATCAGCTTTTTAACTCATGAGGGGGGAAAAAATGAGAATGGGGATTAGTTTGCCTTCAGAGCTCTGTAGTAAAAAGGCAGTCGGTTTGGGTAATAAGAGTGGCAGTCCTGAGAGACAAGGTCGTGCTGGATAAATGGGTCAGTTGAGGACTTTAACCAAGCAGACTGGGGTTTGTGTCTCATACTTGTGTCACAATTATGTATCTACAACAAACTCCCAAGCTATACCTGGGAACTAATGTACTACATCATGTGTTCTCTTGCCAAGTTTGTCGTAGACTGTAATAAGGATCATTTCCCCAGGAGTGTTGCACATGAATGAATGAATCTTTCATGTCTACCTGTTTCGCCCTGTCCCAGCCTGGCAGCTCGTGTGCTGTGGCGTATGCACAAGGACATGGGCATCGCATCCGACAGTCAGCTCATCTCTGTGGACCAACTGCAGGACCACGTGGCCGACCTGGCTGCGGAAGACTTCAAGCAGCTCCGGGCTGACGTGCAAAAGTTCCTGGAGTACTGGTCTTACGGGACGAGGCAGCACTCCGTCGACTACATCTCACACATCTTCGGCATCGTTAGTGTTGTTTCATCATTAAGCACCAAAACTGAACAGTTAAATCGGATGTCTTAACCCTGTCTCTGCTTCTTAGCCTCGCTGTGTCTGTTTCTGCAGATCAAGTGTAACGCGTTCACCTTGAGTGACCAGAGAGGGCTGCAGGCCGTGGGTGTGGGTCTTTTTCCCAACCTGTGCCTGGTCAACCACGACTGCTGGCCCAACTGCACCATCATCCTCAACCACGGAAAGTACGTATGCAAGCTGCAGATGGCTGCTGTGTCATAGAATAAACCATAGAATAAACCTCAGGGTCTTTCCATTAAAAAAAAAAATCAACAAAATCCCACCTGATGATATTTGTTTTTGTACAGTAACTTTAGTAATTTTAATGAAGGCAGAATTTTACCTTCAAAACACTAAGAACCTGACTGTTTTTTATGTGCCATTAGTTTGTGACATCTTAATTTACAACTATATACAGGAGTACGTATTAGGAAAGTAAAGTACAGTAATAAAGACAGATTCTGACAGATTTAGTGGACCACACCGATGCTTTATGTTAAACAGAGTGCAACATATAAACGTTTGACTGTCTCTTTCTTTTGCAGCCAGTCAGCTCTGAGCTCAGCTCTCCACTCTCAGAGGAGGTATGTTTTAGTTCACCACTTGACCTGCCATTGTGATGTGGCTTTAGTGAGAACTACCTGTTTCAGACACACACACACACACCTCTGTCTGGTGTTTCTCCAGTTACAACACAGACGTCTTCTAGTTTCGGTGTCTTTCTACGTCTCCTGTGGCGCTGAGGTGCAAAAAGACTAAATTAGACTAAACAAAAACACCCAAACCTGCAAACCCGGCTGTACTAAAAGAAGCTCTAAGGAGTCGACTATTTTTCCAATAAGAACATTTAGTTTTAAGCCACAGTTAGCATCCAGTTTAATAACAAAACAACTAGAGGATGCATCTCACTAACCAAGGTAGTTAGCCAGAGCTATCATTAACTGATAACTCTCCGACTCCACCCTCTGGTCCAAATATGGTGTGTCCAGTGTAGTTTTTAGTGCCTAAACATAATCACAGAGGAGAGGGGAAAGTAAAGAGGGAGTGAAAACAAAACGGAAAGTTAAAAAAAAGTGAAATCAAATTAAAAACACAAAGAGGACCCAAGCCACAGTCTTGGGGCTTATAAACCTGCGAGTTATGCCACTGCCACCTCTTCAGTATCCCAGTGTAGACTCTGTAGGTCTGGAAACCTGGACCGTTATGTCTTTGTGGCCAATAGTTCCATGACTGGAGCATCAAGACATGAACGGCAAAAGATAAAGCAACAAATATCAACAAATGACCCAATAGGTTGTTTGTTCAGATAGCTTAAATGGAAGAAAATACTTGTAAAATGACTTGTTGGATATAAGCAAGTAGGATCCTGAGAGACGCTCATTGTTGGTTCTGGTCTTTTCTTGACCGATACTACTGCATGTCTTACCCTAATGATTAGAAACCAGGGATCAACCTGCCCACGATCTCTGTCTAAAAGTACATTTGGATGCAGAAATAACAGTGGACATGCACTAATCTATTCTCAGGATTCAGGGTATCCAGACAGTGGATGCAGTCTGGTTCCATCCACCATAAAAAAATGAACATGTATCATGATGTCCTGAGTCCATTCCTGTCCTTCCCTGCCCCAGAATTGAATTGCGGGCTCTGGGGAAAATTGCTGAGGGGGAGGAACTGACCGTGAGCTACGTGGACTTCCTGAACCTGTCGGCCGACCGCCAGAAGAAGCTGAAGGAGCGTTTCCACTTTGAGTGCACCTGTGAGCACTGCAGCAAGCACATCAAGGATGACCTGATGACAGCCGTCGCAGACAGCAAAGTGAGAGAAAAGACAAACATTCGACTCTAAATCTAAAATGTATCATGTAGTTATTTTACCTTGACTTTTCTCTCTTTCTCTCAGCCATCTGCTGATAAGGTGAAGGAGGTGACGGCCTTCAGTAAGGAGTGTCTGGAGAAGATTGAGAAGTCACGCGTTGAGGGGGATTATAACGAGGTACACGACCCTGCTGTCAGCATCTCTCCACCTTCCCCTCTCCCCTTCAGTCCAGTGAGCCTCTCTCTCTGTCCTCTCTCAGGTGCTGAAGTTGTGTCGTGAGTGTCTGCAGAAGCAGGAGAACATCCTGGCGGATACTAACCTGTACAAGCTGCGAGTGCTCAGTGTCGCCAGCGAGGTCCTGTCATACCAGCGGTCCTTCGCTGAGGCAGCAGACTATGCCCACAGGAAGGTGGAGGGATACAGGTGAGTGCCTCAAATCAACATGGGCCTTCTGCTTGACCTTCTCCGATTTTGCATAAAAATGTTATGGTCCAAAGTTTGGACACACATAATAATTGCTGTGAAATTTTAGCTTCATACATCAAATACTTTTCAAGATATATTTTTTTGAAAACTGGTTCGTCGACACACTTCCAGCATGTTTGTACTTTGAAATTTGAGGCAATGTTTGAACATGAATATCTCAAAAACCTTTAAAGTTAAAAGCCTGAAATTCTCGCTGGTCTTTCTTACCATCAGAATGGATCAGGATCTGTAATGTGGGACAGATGCATCAAAAAATGTCAGTGTATTGGTTAGTTAAAATATGAAAAAAAATTCAAGCACTCCTGTGAAGTCTCATACTTTCATGTCTATCTGCTTTTCTGACAGGGTTAGTAAGTATAAATGATGAACAAATAACCATTGTTGCTAAAAGTGAATGCTTTCTCAAGCGGCTGTGCATGTGAAAACTCAAACTGTGGTGTTCAGTCTAATTTTGACAGGATCTTGACCTATTTTCAACAGGAAGTTGTACCACCCCAATAATGCCCAGCTGGGAATGGCCATTATGCAAGCAGGCGTCACCCACTGGCATGCAGGGCAGATTGAGGCGGGCCACAACCTCATCTGCCAGGCCTACCGCATCTTGATGGTCACCCACGGACCCAACCACGCCATCACCAAAGACCTGGAGGTATCTTATAGTCTGTACTCAAATGTTTGGGCTTTAACTGGTTTTAAATATTTTGCAAAATCACTGATTTCACTCCTTTGTGTTTGCAGGGGATGCGCATGCAGACCGAGATGGAGCTGAAGATGTTCAAGCAGAATGAGTCTGTGTACCAAACCATGAGGGAAGCTGCTCTGAAGCACTGAACATCAAAGGTCTCTTCTGCAAGCAATAATCACCTTCATCGCTGATGCTCCCATCCTAACTGTGCACTGACATGTACATACTGTATACTAAGTGTCCTCTAAAGCACTGCAATCAGCCCCTGAGCTGTTTGATCTGTTCAAAGCTGCAGGTGTAACACAACATGCTGCATGTACAGTGTCTACAATAAATTGGAGATGCATGTGCTGGGGTGTGTTGTACCCCAACATCAATTATTTGGATGCTTTATATTTATTACTATGATTAGTAGCAGAACTATCATTATTAATAATTAGTTTTATCATTCGGTTATATTTTCTGTAAATTGTATGTCCCCAAACATATGTAAATTAAAGAGAAATTGGAGAGACTGTAATCACTAAAACCACATAAACCTGACTGAAATGGCCTCATTAGCTCTGTTCTTGTTTTGGTTTCCTCTCTCAGTTCGGCTGCATTTAAGAAACAGGATTTGGACTTAAATTGTCATGTTGTTCAACAAATGAAAGAGCAGCATCTATACTGTATACCTGAGTATCTGTGTAATGACAACAAAGCTGAGATGGACATAAAGCTACCAAAGTCAGATACATGCTGAGTAGCTAAGTTACAGCTAGCTGGCTAACTGCCCCCATGTTGGCTGTTACTGTAGAAAGTTAGTTATACATTTCTGCTTTGTGCCATTACATGGATTACTGATGGCTAAAATCCACACTGTTTGAGATTATACAGAAGTCAGTATTATGGGATCATATTAGCAGCTTAAGTCATGATTTTGCTAGCTAGAACGTTAGCAAGCAAGCTACAGTTAGCCAGCTAGCTATAACTTAGCTACCATGCATTAATCTGGTGATGGCTGGTTTGTAATGTTTGCTTATAAAGTACTCAGACTCAGGAGTTAGTTTAAATTAGCCAGCATTATCCACTCAAGACAGTATTTTGCTATGTGGGATTCATTCATGTTAGCAGGCACATTAGCATTAGCTAACAATAGCCAAAAGATAGCTCAGGCTCTAATTTTATCCCCCAAACCAAATGATCCCTCCACGAATCAAATGTCCTGCTGTCATTGACCTGATATATTCATTTTATAACTGTTTTCAGTTTTGTAATTGATATTAGATGTTCAAGTTTACATTTTTAGGGCTGTGGCCTCTTTAACTGACAGGTTGCTGCTAGCTGTCCGCGAGGCTTCACTTCGGCTAATTGGAGTCCCTGAACTGGACCTCTGGACCGTGTTTGTGCTGCTGGTGCCTAAAGGTGCCTGTCGTTTTTAAATTTTAAAAAGTTGCATGGAGCACGTTTTTCACTACGTTGTCCCTGCAGCCAATCTGGAGGTGTGACTCACATCTGAGGGTGAACTTCAGAAGCGATGCGGATGCAGTTATCGCGGGAGATGGTGAATTCGTGGTAGAGGACCCAGCTGGGGGGGTCGGGTCGTGGCTGTCGACACAGGTAAGAGGAGAAGGGATGCAGGTGAGCCACATGGCGGTGAGTTAGCAGGAGGTAGTTACCGGAGCCGTCCACATCATGAGCCACCTGAGGAGGGGAAGTTATTGTGAACTTAGTCAATCTACATAATTATTTGAGTTATTAAGGACGGTGGAAAATAATAATAATAATAATAATAATAATAATAATAATAATAATAATGGTGCTCACTTTAAGGAAGAAGCCCGAGATGAGTGCACGTTTGATATTCGTGCAGTTGTCCTGGCATCCGAAAGCAGGAGGAGAAACAGGAAGCTCTATTCGCTGCATCACCTCCAGCAGCTCTGCCCTGATCACCACAGCCAATCGCAAGGCGGTGTGACTCAGGAAGTTTGTCGCACACCAGGCCTCATCCTGATTGTCTGAAATGATCACACACAGACCAGCCAGTAATTAGATGTTGTTAAGACTTTGAAAAGCACCAGCAATAGCAATTACTGCATTTCAGGACTTTTATTTTCCTAATCCACACCTGTCTTATTTTATTCTATTCTTTTGTCTTATTTTTGTGTCCAATTCAGCTGTAACATAACACAAGAATTTTCTACTCAGGGAACAGTGACAATGTTTGATTCTTTCCTCCGTATACTTTGAAAAAACATTATTATTAATGATAAATACAGCACAGAAATCAGTCCACAGGCTGTTGGAGGCAACAGTCGGGAAGGGTCTCATTTTTTAAGTTACATTAAATTTCCATTCAGACTTTGGCAACAAAAAGTTGTTAACAGACCAAAAATTTGCCCAGAGCTCCATTAAAAACATTGCACCATGAGTGGTAAGTAGAGTACGTCTGTGATGAAGGCTGAATTGTACGTACGCTCTAAGAAGGCATTATAAATATTAATTAGAGTCATGTGATCTCCCTCTGTGTGGATCAGAGGTCTCCAGTGTGCGACCGCAGCCTCCTCTCTGCTGGGCTCTGCAGTGACAAAGCAGGAAGGAGCTGAAACAAGAAAACACGAAGATCAGATATTCTTTATGAAAATAGGAAAATATGGAACAAATGTCTGTCATTGTGTTGTGGGCTTACCTGTGAGCATGGCAGCTATCGTGAGCAGCTCATCAACACAGTCATACTCGCAGGCAGCGATCAGGGCTTTAGCCAGCGGCGGCTCCAGGGGCAGCTCTGACATTATGATGCCGACTTCCGACAGGTTTCCATCATCATCCAGCGCTGCCAGGTAGTCCAGGTCCTCCAAGGCCTGCATCAGGGCCTCAGGGGCTGGAAGGGAGGGAAAGGGGGAAGAAATATGAGGGTAACACCCAACGACCACGGTCCCATGAAGCAGTGGAGACGCTACTCTAATGTAAGTGAGCTAAACAAGATATTATCCTTAGCTTGGGTGTAAATTCATACAATCAGAGCCAATATAACAAACAGGGGGACTGGCATTTGTTCCAATAGTTCCTATATATAAAAGGTCAGGGCTGCAGTGCATGTGTGCGCGTTCCAGGTAAAGAGGAACTTGCCACCTGATGTGCTTTAAATAGCTTTTTGGATAATAGATCTCCATGGCACAGAGGATGACACTCAAAGTGGTTTATGAAAAGGTACCTGGTCTGTCCAGGAACTTGCACTGTCCCATGTCGGCGATATCAAGCCTCTTCAGCAGCAGGACCAGGTGGCTGAGGTTCTCCTCCATCACACCTGGACAGTGAGCCTCCGCCATCCCCTCCTCGTACAGTGACTGGGAGTACAGACGGAGGCAGAGCCCTAAAAAACGACAGGGAGAGCACACAAGCAGTTAAGAGTCATGATAAGATCAAATACTGAGGCTCTACAGGTTGATTTAAGTGACATCTTAAAGGTACTTTTTGTAAATGTGTTCAGAAATTGTTAAAAATCTCAAAACATTAACTAAAGCTACCAGGAGAATGTGAAAGAGATACCACAGGAGTTGAACTTGAAGGCTCGGATTTCACTGTACGTTCATGTTATACCAGTTTGTACCACAAGATGGTGCAGTGAGTCCAACAGCAGAGGAAGAGGTAATACCAAGTCAACCTGAATATAAATAATTAGTAATTTTCACTGATGACCCTCTTTTACACCTCACATTCAGCTGAAGTTAAAACCATTTAATCACCACTGTACTTTGCTGTATCCTCGGGTTGGATGGTCTGCTTTGACCTTCCATAGACTCAGCCACTGCTGTATTTACAATACTATCGTTGGTCTGGTCCCATGTTTATCATCAATAAAGTATGAGAAGTTACCGTCTTTGGTCCCAAGACTTTTTCCTTCTCCTTTACTAAGAGACCTAGAGGCTGTTACTTCAGGCTGCCCTTATTCACCCTGACAGACTGTGACTATTATCTAATTGGTGTTTTAGCTTCAAAGTTTAGCATTAAACTATAAAAAGTATCTTCTGCATATGTGTAAACTTGCTGAGCCTGCTAGCATCCAAATATGCTCACTCCTGACTTCCAAAAAAAAAAAAAATACAGGGAACATGCTGAGGGTGAGGCTCCAAAATGCAAAGCCATCACAGTGGCTAAGTCCTTCTTTTATTTACAGTCTAAGAGAAATGCCGATGGAGAGGGAGAAACACTAATGTGGAAGGACGGATATTCTTATGAATGGGAGAGGAAACGTTGGCTGAAGCACCTGGAAACCAGTTAAGAAACCAAAGAAAATAAATACAGCAGGAAAACAGAAGTGAACCTCAGACTAGGTGGTGAGAGCTTCAGCTACATTTTTCCAGAGGGTAATTACAAAAAGTACCTTTAAAGTGTGGGAAATGTCTGCATTGGAGTGAAACCTGAAAAAAAATGAAATGTCCTACCTGGAAGGTGGCTGTTCACCCTCTGAGTGCGCATGTCGGCCTGGTGTTTGCTGATTGCCCTCAGGACCTGTGAGTTTGCTCTAATTTGTGGATTATAAACCTATCACAGAACATTAAGATTAAAGGTCAGAAATAGGCCTGAACTATGCAAATTTTCCCCATAAAATCCTAAGTATTTTTAGATCTCACCTTACATGAATTAAGACTATAAAATCTTAACAGGTGGATATAAGCAGGATTATTGTTGTTCATATAAAAGCATAAACTCACAGTTTTGAGTTGAAGGCCCGTGTCGATCACGTAACGAATTCCTGGCAGCGAGAAGGATGCCTCTGCGAGTGCATCCGTGAGGATGACCTTCCTTTTAACTCCCACACCGCCGGCTCCCAGCGCTGAGCCGTTGTCAGAGCTGTCATTCTCCTTCAGCGTGGCAGCGTCTGGGTCAGACTCGTAGATCCGCTGGGTCAGCCCGCCCAGTCCGGCGTGGAGGGGGAGGAGTCTGAGAGGGCCGAGCTGAGGACTCAGAGCTACGCACTCCTTCTCCAGAAGGGCAGCGCACTCTTCTATTTCCTACACAACGAGGAGAGAAGACATGATCAAACCCTCCACATCGACTGTGAGGGTGTGTTTCAGCTGACACCGGTGGTTTCATCAAGCAGGCTGAAAAATGAAGCACCAAAATCTGCAGTTCCTCTAACGTCCACTTGAGGCTCCAAATATCCAACTTTACAGCAGAAATAAACACGTTTACAGCCTGATATGTCTCTATAGCTAATTTCCCCCTTTGTAACAGCTGGACCATGTTTGTGCTGTTGATGCCTTTTGGAGCATTTTTAATGCAATTATCCAAAAATAAAAATGCAAAATGCAGAGTCCACAAACAAATGGCTGATGTTGGAGTTGTGGCTACATCCACAACTCCAACAACCTAACCTAACTCCCCATTCTGTGAGGTAAAATGATGGTCCTGCCAAAGTAGTTTCATGGTCTAATGGCTTCCGTTCAACATTATAAAGAGCTGTCTGACACTAAGTGTGCATAGTGCACACTATTTTAAAGTGGCCTGATTTCAGTTTACAGCTGACCTTCTGTTCAGTACTGCACCTCCAAACTGAGGATGAGCACTAGAAAAGCACCTGACACCGCTCCACTTCAAGTAACCCTAACGCTTTAAAAGGGAGGCTAGGATTTGATAGCGTGTCAAGCATGAGCATGAGGTGTGGTGATGTTGACAAAAAGGGAGTTTAAATGAGAGACTGATTAAACTGAAGATCAATATGTACAGAGAGCACATGAGGGATTTCTGCATGTTTGTACACAGTTTCATTTGAAGCAGGATATCAGACACCTGCAAAGCCCCAGAGGCCTCTCAGGTTGAGGTGACCTTAATTCACTCCTCTGCAGGACAAAGGTGGTGAAACTCTACAGCACGCCACAGAATAAAGAATGAAGATCGGTTTGCCAGTTCGCTTTGTGTTAAAAGTGTAAAAAACTAAACAAAACTCTGTGTTAAAGGAAAAAGATCAGGTGTCCACCAAAGAACTTCAAGACCTCGTACTATCAACAGACCTTTACCATTGTTTACTCTATTTGGCCAATAAATCAATCCTACATTGTTTACGCTTGCTGTACTGTTCAAAACATTTTGGCCTAGCTTATGCTAAATAAATCACAGTGTAATATGTCATGTGTTGCTGTTCATCTGAGGTTGTATTTAAATCATTTTAAGACCTGCTGAGGACCAGATTATTATTATTTTATTTTTTTATATCCTCATATGCAAACCCTTAGAATTGAAAGAGGCTCTACCTTGTTTTTCCCAGGACTGTATGAACCTGTACCTGTGCACTGGCCAGAAACACCATCACGTCTCCTTCCTCTCCTCTTCGGTGCAGATCCAAAACCATGTGACAGGCAGCGGCGGCGGGTTCTTTCCCTGCTGAGAGCTCCCTGTAGAGCGTCTCTACCGCCACGTTCACAGACTTCCTCTGCTCTGCTCCACCCTCCTCCTCCTCCTGGGCTCCGTTAGGGGGCTCAGAGGGCAGGTTGTCCAGGGAGAGGTGAGGGACTGAGGGTCCAAGGAAGGTGGAGAGCCGAGGAGCCAGCGTCGGGTGAGTGAGGAGGACCACCCGGAAGTTGTCGGGCCTCTGGCGGCAGACGTCGCACAGCAGGCCCAGCAGCACGTCGGTGGGCACCGTACGCTCCTGGAGCTCGTCCAAGACCACAACGCCATACTGATGCAACAGGGGGTCTGACATCATTTCCTCCAGCAGGAGAGTGTCGCTGACAAACCTGAGGGGAGGGCAGGAAAACGAGAAGACATAACGCAGGAAATCAACTTCCAGAGGAAACGGCAGGTTTATAGAGAACAAAAAGTGAAGGTGTGGCTGTAAGCAGAAGAAGGGCTAAGTAACATCATCATCTAAAACCAAAGAAACCAGTGATGTGATCTAGATTACCTCTGGGTTGAACAGAACACACAATACAGACTTTCTGAGGCTCATACAATACAAAGCAAACCTCTTTACAGAAACTCTCTAAATCCTTTAGCTTTCTTAGCTGCCGCTTAGCCACTCCTTTGTTGCCTTGGCGGTTTGTTTTGGGTCATTGTCATGCTGGAAGACCAATCCACGACCCATCTTCAGTGTTCTGACCAAGGGAAGAAGGTTCCAAGATTTTACAGTACAAGGCCCTGTCCATTAGCCCCTCAATACAGTCGTCCTGTACCCTTAGCAGAAAAACAGCCCCAAAGCATTATGTTCCCACCTCCGTGCTTGACTGTGGGGATGGTGTTCTTTGGGTCATTTCTCTTCCTCCAAACACGGTGGGTCAAGTTGACGCCAAAGAGCTCGATTTTGGTTTCATCTGACCGCAGCACTTTCTCCCAAGCCTTCTCTGAATCATTTAGATGTTCACTGGCAAACTTAAGACGGGCATGTACATGTGCCTTCTTGAGCA
>VUQI01020265.1:0-17972 GCA_015106735.1 Paratilapia polleni | reverse complement strand
GTAAAACCCTTTTTTTTTTTTTTTTTTTTTTTTTTTGAACTGTTGTTTTTTCCAGTTATCAAATAACTCAAATTCTCCAAAGTCAAGGAGCAGAATAAAAGAAAGTTCCCTGCAGGGCATCTTTGGCAGGAGCTCAGCAGAAATCAACACCCATGACACCCCTCCTCCTCCTCCTCCTCCTCCTCCTCCTCTGCAGTATGTCAAAGTCCGTTTTTGGCACAAACAAGAGCAGGGCATTTACAAACAAGAGGGGGTAAGACAGTTCGGATTCACAAAGCGGCACGGGAGCTTGAAGACAACACAGTCGACTCCTTGTTTGGACAATCCCTAACTGAGGAGATCTGTTAAGAAAGAAGGTGGCAAAGAGATGTTAGGCAGTATGGCGTCATGTATGGTGGCTCCTTCTGAATGTGAGAACGCCAAAATAAATGAGAAGTGATGCCTCTAATGAACTGACTGACAGCACAAAATTAAAAGCAATAATGGAGCTTTTTAAGTGATTAAAAGTAAAAGCGAAAATGATTTAACAGTCTGGATCCCCGATATTATCTTCACACAAACCATCCTCCCTGTGGTCTCACCTGTCAGAGGTACATTCTTGCAGTAGAAGCTCGAGGGGACGTGAACTTGAGGCCTCAGTGGTGCAGGTTCAAATTCCTGCAGCCTGCTATTTGCAGGGCAAACAGTGCTCTCAGTGAGTCATAAAATGACAAAGAACACAAAACCACAAAGAGTCATGGAGAACAGCGAACAAAAGAAAGCTTCTCAAAAACATGACATCAGCACAGAAACGTCTGATAAGAGCATCAGACATCACAAAAACACTACATTTAGGTCTTATTTTTCACTGACTGGTACAACTTGGCCCTTTTTGGTACTGTCACTGCAATAAAGCTGATAACATAAAGAAAAAGTGTAATTAAATCACGACAGTGAGAAACGTCACGTATACCACATGGGACATCAAACCGAACCACAAACTAAGAGTCAACATAACCATCCATCTGGTACCATTCATCCCTCACCTTTTAGATGATGTGAGGCCAGTTTCACATGGATCTACTAAGGCAACCAGCAAAGATCCCTGCCAGTGTTTCCCACACATCAGCCTGGTATACTGATGGCCCCTGAAGAATATTTTGTGCTTTTTAAAAAAACATTTTTAAAGAGGTTGAAGCTCAGGGCAAACAGTGCTCATAATCGCTGTGGCACGCCCAGTGGCCTTGGCCTTTGTCAGGGATGACCCCAAAACGGTTAGCGTCGAGTTAATGTCAAGTTAACGTCACCTGGTTAGTGGTTTATCTTAGAAAGTGTGGGTGTGAAAAGGAGGCAAATTCACTCTCACACACACTGCCACCACACAGGGCTGTGCAATTAATTGAAATTTAAAATCAAAAATGGTTTCCAAAAATTGACATCCAAGATAATAATGACAATTGTGATGGTGCGCTCATTTTATCTTGTGTTTTTGTCTTTCACCCTTCCCTAAAACCCCAAATTCACTCCCTTACAGGCCGCAGCAGGGTTACTTCAACTAATGCCAAGAAGACAGGAAGACGGACAAGTGATTAACAAGAGTCGCAAACTCATTTCAGCTGTTTGGAAACACTTTGGTTTCAAGAAGTCCAGCGAGGAACACCAAAGACTATTTTTCTTGTTCAACAGAGGCATGATGTTTCTGCACGATGCACGATTTACTAGCGTACACTCCCCTTGCTCTTTATTGGAAAGCTGCTTCCCCATAGAGTCTTTCATCTCGGTCGGATGGACTCCGTCTCTACTGTCTTGGACTGCAGCTGGTGAGGGTTCTGCTCTGGAGATCCACTGTGAGTTGGAGGGTCATTCTAACCAGAACCTGAAGCAAGTGGATGATGGCTGCAGATCATCCACGGGATGAGAGACTTCCTAGAGAGCTAGCTGGAAACTATGAACACTTGCACTGCCTGCCTACAGTGAATGTACAGTATATTACCCAGAGGTGCCAAAAGTATACACATTCCTCTCTTAAGTACAGATACTTGTGTTAAAAAATACTCTGGTAAAAGTTGAACCACTGATTCAACTTCTTTACTCAAGTAAAAGTAAAAACATACAGGCTCTTAAATGTACTCAAAGTATAAAAGTAGCTCTTTGGAGGACATTTCTACTGGTTATTTTTGTGCAAAGCTAACTGAACATCGTGATATTACGGTCACAATAAAATAATATTAATACAAGGGAATATGAACTTTATTTCAACTTAAATTATAAATCTAAAGAATTTACTCAGCTTGAACATCTGTCATGTAGAACACAAGCAGAGAAGAACAAAGGGAATTTAAAAAAACTAGCTCTATTTGCTGTTGCCTGTATTGTAGATGATTGATTTTCCCTCCACACCTAAACAGGAAAATAAGTATAGTCATGGGTTTAAGTGGGATTTGGCAGGTGTGGGAGATCGGTTGTAGTGGTGTAGTGTAGGGAAAATGACTTAGAAATGAGTCAAAGTAATTTCTATTGGGAGCTCCAGTACATGTTTTTGTGTACAGGCTGTGATCGACTGAGCTGCTGCTGCTGTTTGTGGATTTAGCCAAGAGAATTCAACAAGATATAAGCAGATGTTACATGAGCTGTCATGGCTGATTTCCAACTCCTACACAGTATAAAGCTGGTATAAAGGTGGAATTCAGTGAGTGAATCTAATCAGCATCATCACTTTAAATTTATGCTGATGTCTGCTGCCCTCACACTGACCATGGCAACCACAGCTGCTCCACACCAGTTCAGCATAGTGCATCTCTGTAAACTTCACCACAGTGTAACCTGCACTAAACTGCTAAAGTATTTTCAATTTGTTTTGCAGGACATTTCAGAATATGAAAAAACGTCTGCGACACGTCATGTATACATCCAATATCTGTCAAAAAACCTCTACAGTGAATGAGGACAGTACATGCAAGCTTTAAATTTCCACTTTATCAAATGTCGCTGAGCCGTCCTTACCATTAAAAATACTCTGTCTTCTTCCTCTCCTGTCCTGTCTTTCTTACATCTTTCTCCATTTCTGAGTGAAGTTATCTCAGCTGTACCTTTAGCTAGCAGACACACTGTGTGACTGCACAGAGACAGTTTGTGTGTTTGCTGATGTTTGTTGAGCTGTTAGATACGTTGTATTTGAAATTACCTGCCACTTTAAAACATCACTCCGTTTATGCTCACTCTTTTGTTGCACTAGCCAGATGCTGAAATACTGCAACTGCAACTTATGGACATCTGCACCAAAAACGGCATTCCGGATTGTTCCGGATTGTTCCGGCCCACTTTAACCCCTGAGTGTAGTGCAATAAATGATGCATAAATTATATTTTTTTGCCTCTTTGTGAGCGATAAGCACCGGTGATGGATACACCAACAGGATTGTCTTTTATGTGTTGTTGTTCCCTTCATTTAGGTTCAAATCGGTTTGAAGACGAGTGGTGATCCCCTCAAATGCATTAAACCTAAAGTAATGAGCCTGCTTTGAAAATATAAGGAGTAGAAAGTAGAGATATTTGTGTTAAAATTTAGAGAGTAAAAGTAAAAATTTGTCAGAAAAAGAAATACTCAAGTACAGATACCTGAAAATTCTACTTGTACTTCGTTACTTCCCACCTCTGATACTGTCTGAGTGGATAACACAGTAAGTATTGTACTTTTTCTTATAATCCTTGTTCCTTCTGACAAGAAGAAGGTAAAGAAAGAAAAGGTCTCGATTCCTGGACAAAGTTCCTGCAATGGAAAATCACCTGAAAGTCTCAGGCAGGTCTGGAGCTGAGAAATTGTTGTGTCTGACCCAAAAAGACATGACAGGAAACATTAAAACATCACCTATGATTGTTATAAAAACAAGTCACAGAACTTTATTCAACACATTCCTCTTCCTCATCATAATCAGAGCTGACTTTGCCCACAATGCAACAGACAGTTTGGCTATATTTCTTCCTCTTCTTACTACTTTTGCCATTTCAGTAGCATTCCCAATGACCTGGAATAAGATCTGGATGCGCGTGGTATACCTGGGTTAATATTTTGTTTTAAAGACCACTTCCAGAAATGTTTTAAGACATTGACAAATACTCTGGGCTCAATAATGTAGTAATAGTGTGTTCCTAAAGTGTTAAATCTTCATGGTTTCCACTAAAACCATGTACAGTTCAATATAAAACAAAAAACCACATCATAAAAAGTAGAATACATAAGTGAAGTTTACAAATTGATTTCTACCTGCTAGTAAAAAAAAAACTGAGGATGAGCCTAAAGACCATGTCTAGGCTGCTTAACGGGGGCGTGAATGAAAAGATTTGTGGTCTCCGTCTTGGCAGCGGACCAGCCCTTCTGGATGATTTGAGCACCGAGCCTGTTCAACCACCAGAGTGGAAATGATTAACAGTGATTCCTCCTCATGGCTCTTTCAGGACTGATTGCACTGAATGCACTAAATGGAAATGATGGCCATGAGAGTCAGCTCTCAGAAATCCGGCGACGTTTGACTGGACAGCTTCTTCACAGCAAGTAAATTTTTTTTATGGTAGTTAGAAATGAGCAAACCAGCAAACGAAGCTATGAATAATGTCTTCGCTGTTGCGAACAAGCAGCTTCTGTGTGAGAGGTGTCATGACCTGCAATTGTGCACTGAAGAAATTAGCTTCAGGCAGAGCTCTTCGGGTTGCAAAACCTGTGATGTTATAACACAAAGCACCTGGAAACTTACACACTTTCTTTTTCTTACCAAAGTTCAAAGAATGACTTTACCTCACATTATAAGTAAATAATATAAAGCTGTTTAAACTGAAATTAAATGTTCAATATGCAGAAATCTAAAAAAAAAAAAAGACCAAAACTACCACAGACATTTTCTTAGGCCCAGATGAGCACGGACATGTGCACGTGTATCATGCACACTGAAGTGAACCAGCTCAGTATTTTTATTATATATTATATATTATATATTATATTTTTATTATATGCATGATGCATGATTCAGAATTCAAAATGATCCTTATCCTGGGCCTTGGTGCAGCCCTTCAGCTCATCTAGTAAAAAGAAGGTTTGAACAGCAGGTGGGCGGGGCTTCTGTGGCTGAGATGACCATATTAGGGAAATCCCCTCTCTCTGACATCATACAGAACCACGAGTAAAAAAAAAAATTGTTTGAAACTGAGTGTTGAGTGCAGTCTGAGCTCAGAGCTCAACGATCAGAATGTTTGGCCACGCATACACTTAGAGTACTGTGCAAAAGTCTTGAGCCACCCCTTGTTTCTTTATATTTTGCTTCTAAGGAGCCAGACTTTCTTGTAATTTTTTTAAGTGGTCTTGAGCAAGAGTTCTCCAGCTTTCTGAAGGTCTTTCAAAGTTTTTCTTTGAACACTGGCTACGTTTTCACTCATTTATATTTTTCCAGCTGTGAAGAACCGTGCAATCAAAAACATTTCAGCTATGGTGCAATCCAAAAAATTTAATAATTTCAAACTATCAAAGTATCACTGCTAAATGTACATTCTCTTCTATAAGAGTATGATACAAGCAAACATGTTTTTATACACACACACGCACACACACACACACACATATATATATACATTATAGTGGTCTATTTATCAGTAATCTTTGTAAATAGCAAAAATGTAACAAAAATGTTTAGTAAAATGAACGGGACTGCATACGATTTCGTTGTAATCTTTATACAATCTTTATTGTATGACAATAAAGATTCTGATTCAGATTTTCAGTCCAGTCCTTGTACCTGACCATTTTCAGAGGAATGCTTTTTGTTTTTTTAAGCCACCTATGAATCAGGCACCTAACTCAAAGGATGAACCAGTGTTGTGTCTACACATAACAGACAACTTAGCAAAGAACCAATTTTAAATTGTAGCTTTAGGTACTTTGTTACCAGCAGCCTGTCACAAAAACACATCATTTGTTCTCATTTCTTTAGTTGGATCTATGAAAAATGCCAAAGATAACACAGTTTGACAGACATAACATAGTATTTTTGCACCAACAAGGTGATTCCCAAAGAGCTATTAGCCATAAACCTGGCATATCTCAGCATGGTGTGCAGTGTGTCCTTAAAAAATTTGAGGAAACTGGACAAGTGGAGGACAAAAGAAGAAGTGTCAGGCCTAAAAAACTACCTACAGCAGATGAACAGTATCTGAAAGTCATGTCTTTAAGAAACAGGAATAAAATCCAGCAAAGACCTGAAACAGGACCTGAGAGATGCATCTGGACCTTCAGTTGATCCATCTACTGTTCACTGAAGCCTCATCAGAAATGGTCTCAGTGGAAGTGTGGCTGTCAAGAAGCCATTCTTAAGGAAGGGAAACAGGGAGGAAAGGCTGAGGTATGCCAAATTATACAAGAACTGGACTGAAAATCAGTGGCAACAGGTCTTATGGAGTGATGAATCCAAATTTGAAAGTTTTGTTTCAAATTGTCACCAGTATTTACAGAGGAGGTCAGGAGAGAGGTACAACAGTGGAGTACAATGGTGGAGGCTCTGTCATGGTTTGGGGCTGCATTTCAGCCAGTGGTGTTGGAGATCTTTGTATGTCCTTCAAGAAGCCTGGAGAACTATTCCTGAAGACTACTTAAAGAAATTACAAGAAAGCTGCCTAAGAGAGTTCAGGCTGTGTTGAAGAATAAAGATGGTCATACCAAATATTGACTTTCAAGCTCATTAGAATTGTAAAAACTCTGTTCTTTACCTTACATACTGTATTTCCATGTATGTTTGCACATGTCTCAATAAATCACTGCATCTATTTTCTATTTTTCTAGCAAAATATAAAGAAATGGGGACTCAAGACTTTTGCACAGTACTGTATTTATCTGAAAATCTATGGCAGTGAGGACAGGGTTAGGAGACACTTTAAAGAAAACAGTCACACAGACAAATATCTAATTTCACTTTTGTAGCTTATAAACTGCTATAATTTTGAAAACTTTAGTTTAGGGTTTGATCCACATGCACACAAACTGTAGACGTCCACACCACAGGTGGTGCAGCAGAAAGAAGTAATTCAAACCTATGTGTCATGTTTGAGGCCCAAACAGGAGGACACAAATCCAGCCAGCAGCTCCAACAATTAAGGTAAAATCAGCCCTAATCTCCACATGCTATTTGTGGATGCCTGCTGATTAGATCTTAAAGAGCAGAGCAGGTGGGAGCACCAAGCCACAGCCACCATCATCACCACATCAAAGCCACCACTGCTGCAGCTGGGAAAACAAAGCATTCCCCTGTAACACAGAGCGCCTCTGACGGCCAGTTCAGATGGCACATCCGATAGGTTTCACAGAAAGATGGAGGATGGAAAGCAAAACATCCTCTCACCCCTCAGCATGAGATCACACCTCCGCTGTATGACGGTGACCTTTACAGAGCTGACAGCAGGTAGAAAACACCCAGAAGTGCCTTTCTGTGGCTTTTAAAGAAAGCTTTGAAGTTTCAGTGGGTACAGTCTGCATGTCCAATCATCTGGATGAGGC
Source organism: Paratilapia polleni (assembly GCA_015106735.1). Taxonomy (NCBI): domain Eukaryota; kingdom Metazoa; phylum Chordata; class Actinopteri; order Cichliformes; family Cichlidae; genus Paratilapia; species Paratilapia polleni. The sequence goes on along the minus strand of VUQI01020265.1, from coordinate 10,460 downwards.
AGCAGAGCTGAAACTGAGACACACAAAAGGATAAAAGGTGTAATCACAGATAAAAGTGGGAGGTAACCATGGTGGAGAAATGTCCTCAAGGCTATGTGGAAAACAGGGAGTGTCGTGAGTTTGTTTTAAGAAGTTGAGCTGCTGTTGTTTATTCAACCTGCAGATACAACACCTTATTCTCTGCTGGGAATGACCAAATCCAGGCCAATAAAATGCAGAGACCCAAGACAAGTTGTTATGATCTATATACGTTCATTACCAGCAGAGGAAATAAAGCCTCTTTAACCTGCATTTATTTTATAGGTGTACTTATGTTTCAGAGATCTGTTACAAAAACATATCATATTATATGTTTATATTATAGACAGACTCCATTTTCTTAACCGATTATCCGACTTACAGTCACGGGAGGGCTGCAGCCTATCACAGCCTACATTATGTTATGAAGTTAGAAAATAAAATGATAAGTAAAGAATATGTTTCTGCTTCCCAACCTTTCTGGCTTCTGAACCTACATTTGCTCCAAAAACAAGTTTATGTAGAGAACTGCATTTCTTCCTCTTTTCAGGTCCAGATTCCTGCATGAAAGTTTGCTTGCTATATCTTCTTGTTTATATGTTACTGCAAATTTATCATGAAGTCTTCAATTGAACAGCTGTGAACGTGAATGCTTCCTCTTGACCTTGAAGTTGGCAGATTTAAAAACATCCAGGAGGATGAACAGATGTTTGAATCATGTGAATGAAGAGAATAAACCACATCCTCTTCTGTATTTTCCTTATTACTATGAGTAAAGAATAGTTAATTTTTTTAAATCTAGAAATGTTTTGGGGCACTTATCCTTATGTTTCTAACACATGGAAAGGAAGTCAGGATGGATTATTTGTTTAATACTTCTTTATTGTTTCTTGGGCTCTTTTCTTTTCTTGTTTCTTGTTTTGTTTTTTGTTGCATTGTAAGCTTATTCAGGTTGAGAATATTATTTTATGAATGACAAAATAATGACATGAAATCAATCGATCATATACTGGGCATTAAAAACCCCAGTGTACAATACTGTGCAAAAGCCACCACTCATTTCGTTATATTTTTCTAGTAAAATGGGAAATAGGTGGAGCCACTTATTGGATTTCTTGAATCGTTTATTGGCAATCAGACTCTTTCCAGATGGTACTGCATGGTGGACCAAAATCTGACAGTACTTTTCTGCGCTCATAATTCCATCAATTTTTACAAGATCTCCAACACCACTGGCTGAAATGCAGCCCCAAACCATGACAGAGCCTCCACCGTGTTTTACAGATGGCTGTAGACACTCACTGTTGCACCTCTCTTGACCTCCTCCGTAAATACTGATGACAATTTGAAACAGAACTTTCATCACTCCATAAGACCTGTTGCCACAGATTTTCAGTCCAGTTCTTGTGTAATGTGGCATACCTCAGCCTTTTCTCCCTGTTTTCATTCCTTAAGAATGGCTTCTTGACAGCCACCCTTCCACTGAGACCATTTCTGATGAGGCTTCAGTGACCAGTAGATGGATCAACTGAAGGTCCAGATGCATCTCTCAGGTCCTGTTTCAGATCTTTGCTGGATTTCCTTCCTATTTCTTAAGGACATGACTTTCAGATGCTGTTCATCTGCTGTAGATAGTTTTTTAGGCCTGACACTTCTTCTTTTGTCCTCCACTTGTCCAGTTTCCTCAAACTTTTTTAAGGACACACTGCACACCATGCTGAGATATGCCAAGTTTTCAGCTAATAGCTCTTTGGGAATCACCTTGTTGGTGCAAAAATACAATTTTATCCTGGACAACATGATGGACTGAATAAAAAACATGGATGTAGCCATCACCAGTCACATGATGTGCCGAGTGGATTATTATTTTCATGGCTCGAGTTTGGGAATTTAGGCCGCTGCCATCTTTTGTTTTTTCTACCGGCTAGTTAGCTTGGTTAGCAAGGTGCATATGTTGCTCACATTGGAAACGTGGAAATTCTGCATGCACTTCTGCATCAGATTCATTTTTCAGAGTTGACGTTTGCCGCTTGGCCAAGGTAAGCCAAGATCAGCAATAAGTCAAGATGCTGTAGATAAAGATAGTGAAGGCAATACAACATAAGCTAGAATGAGATAAGTCAAGACACGTGAATCTAAGATAAGATGAGCTCTTAATGACACCCAGGACAGGAACATGCTTGTAAGATATGCTTAATTTTTCAAAAGCACCATAGGTGAGGCTTTGTTTGATATTGATAATTAAAATGTCATGTTAGATTATATCTGCAGCAGCTGAGCCAGACGTGTTTTCTAGCCGAACAGTGAGTCTTCATTACGGCTTAACTGCAGCATTCAGCTTAACTCTGTCATTAGTGGTGAGATGTGTTTTCATAAATTACATTCAGAGACACCGCACTTACTTAAAGCAAACCACAACTGTTGCTTTCACGTAAACAAATGTCTGCTTTGAGTCTATATGAACCCCACTGATAACAATCAAACAGCGATTTAACCTTGATCTGTGTCGTGTTTTTGCTGCCGTACAGGAAAAGAAGGTGCATCACTAATTATTTTTATTATCAGTTCATCTGTAAACACTATTGTGCCAGAAAATCAAAGGAATATCTTCATAATGAGTGCTTTCTTGTAAAGCCTTACATTTGAGGAGCTGTTACCAATTAACATTACCACAGGAGCTTTAACCTGGCCTACAGCTATATGTAAATGTGTGGAATTTCCACAGTCAGACGATAATGTTCAACATGTGCTTGCATTTCATGGGCTCGAGGCATCAACACTTGAATATATGAGCCAAGAAATTTCCCCATAAAGTGCAACGCAGACATTTTTGATGGTAGAAATGGGCCTCGTGTTCAGACAGGCTGGTCCAGTGATGCATTCAGGAAACAAACTGCACAAGCAGGAGAAATAAACCAGTCTAATTATCCCATAAGCTCCCTTGTATTATCCCCGCTTTACATCCTAAGGCACCTCACACAGTTATGTTTACAGCCATGTATTTTGTGCGACACAGTACATGGGTTTTATTATCCCCCTTTCTTGTCTGTTTTGATAAAATGTAGGATCGTATATAATGGAAAAGAGGCTGTTTGGCCACCCAGGGGACACGGTTTACATGCTATGTAAACACAGCAGTAAATTTACGAGGCACTACCTGCAGAGAAAGAAAACAGAGAGGATATAAATTCTGGAGAATCTACCTTCATATTCACACACACAGTGAAGTATAAATTTATGATGCTCATTCTTTGAGTTCCCTTATTTGGTAGACTCACTTTCTTACAACCTGCTTTCTCAGCAATCCTGTCAAACCTGCTGCACTTTGAAGCTGTTTTTTAACATTAGTGTAAATTTAAAACAAAAACAAACAAATTTATGATACATTAAAAATTAGCACATTTAAGAGAAAAATGCTGGCAAATTTACAATTTTAAAAAATGACAAATTTACAATAAGAAAATCAGGCAAAGTTATGATAAAAAAAACCTGGCAAATTTATGGTATAAAAATGAGCAAATTTACAATAAAAAAGACAAATTTATGATCAAAACTGAGAAATTTATGATATGAAACAGCAAATTTATGGTATAAAACTAAAAAAATGTGCAAATTTATGAGAAAAATGGCATCTTTATAAGACAAAAAAATCACACAAATTTATGATGAAAAATTTTGCACATTTACAACAAAAATATTGGCAATTTGTTGTAAAAAACTGGTGAACTTGCTAGAAAAAAAATCGGGCAAGAAGAAAAAAAACTGGCAAATTTAAGTGAAAAAAATGACAAATTTATACGACAAAACTGTGAGAAAGAAAAGTGAGCAATAAATGTGAATTTATGAGAAAAAAGCTGCAAATTCAGGAGTAAAAACCATCTGAAAATTTGTGTTTTTTAGCCAAGGAACCAACTAGCTTCACTTTTCAACATTAAGCTGGAAAGCTATTTTATATATTCAAACTCCTGGGATCACTAACTCCTAAGAAACTTTACCAGAACGCCCACAACACGTCTTTTACTCTGAAGACAGACAAAAAACTGCAAGCTCATCTTCATTAAAACAAGTTGTCCTCCAACCTGGGCTAACAGCACTGATCTCTATGTGCACCTGAGTGTGCAGGGACCCTCTACAAAGTGTCTTGTTGGTGTTCTAATAATTTCTCGTATGAGTTATTGATCCCAGGAGTTCAATTATGTAAATTTCTTTGCAGTTTTTTTTTCTTGTAATTTGCCCCTACCTTGCCCAGCCCCTTAAAATTATTTCCTTCAACAGCCCTAATTCACCATCGTACGGCCACCGGAGGGGAAAGCAATTGGCCCCAAAACATGCAACCGAGGCTTGAAAGACTAACAAAATGCCTTAAGCTGGCCAAAATGTTTTCACTACATCAGAGCACTGCTTCAGCGCCCTATTTCTACTTAGCTTGAAGAAAGTAACTGTAATGCTTTGCACTTGCAAACATGAACAAGTTCCTCGCAGTTTTCTGATCAATCCACGATTTTCCAAGTTTCACACCGTCAAAACGCTTTAGCTCAACTTACAGAAATATAGTAGATTTAAAATGATATTTCAATATCTGACTTTTCAGGTACGAAATGTCTGCTGCACAATTTATGGGATCCCACAATGTTGATGTCTAAATGCTGGTGACACCCACCCTGTCGATAATGCATCCCACCACAAGCAGACAGAAATAACAAGAAGGTATGTTCACGCAATACGAAGTCAGTGAAGAGAAATGAACTGCTTTCCCCTCAGGTGTGCACTCTGTGTTCATGTTCATTTTTCTTAGTCAAACTTAGAAAACAAAAAAAAAAAATGCTGTCAAGCTATAAAGAAAAACTCCTCAACATCATTAAGAAGAACGGGAGAAAATGTGGAGGGTCAGAAGAAATTCTGAAAACTTTTATTTTAATGAATTTAATGTCTTTGTATGTTTTCAGTAACTTCAGTAACTAACTGATAAGATGTCTAATCAACACGATGATGACCAGCTGCAGAAAACGTTTCTTCTTTAGCTCTGAAAATACCCTAAATCACACGCTCAGTGCAAACGCCTGAATTCTTGTGTGGAAGTAGTCGAAGCATTTCTGCATATACAGCACCTTGTCTTTACATGAATGTGTGGGCATGCCTGAATGTCAGCTTAATGTTTGTGTTTTTTGTGTAGAGTGTAGAGTGTGTGTGTGTGTGTGTGTGTGTGTGTGTGTAGCCTGCAGAGGTGGTAAAATTAGGCGATGGAGATGAAGTGTGTCTATCTGGGAGGGACTGATGAGCCCTGAAGAAGGGAAAATCTGAACCAACTGCATATCACCAGCCTCAACACACACACACACACACACACACACTGTAACACACTGAACAGTGTAAAATCCCCCACCTGCATGGACCCTTAGTGCTTAAACCTACATCTAATCTTTCCTCAAATATTAGTCTTAAAGACGAGCTTAGCTGCAAGTGTAGTATTTGTTTAAAACACCAGCGCACACACGTACAAACTGCAGGATCACTCAGGGGCCACGGGTATAGGTGAGTCAGAGCCTCAAACTTTAACGTTTCTTGTTATAGAAAGTCAATCAAACAAGTACAAAAAGACAAAAAATTACCACAAAGAGACTTAAAATGACTTAAATGAGATGCAAAATTTAAAAAAAAATGCTCATAGAGATGCAAAACAAGCACAAAGAGGTTCAAAATGAAACTTAGGAGATGAGACGGCTTACAAAAGGAAGACAGGGCTACGTGGTTGGTGGTTGGATCAGCTGGAGGGACGCTCTGCTGCAACTGGTTATTACTTCTTTTCATCAGAAAAAGCAAGTGTTTAGGAATTTAGAGGTTTGCAAGCCAGTTGGGAAAATCATTCCCCTATTAAACTAATTTCCAGTTCAATATTTTTATTAGTGAAATCTACTAGAGTAGCTTTGCATGGCTAACAGTTCAGAGTAATCTTTATTCATCTTTTATTGGGCTCTGGTGCAACCCCTCAGTGCAGGCAATGGGTGACAGGTCATGCACTGGTTTGTGAAATCTGGTTTGTGGTTGTGAAGCCATGCTGACATGACCGTGTTCGTGGATTGAAACCGGACACGTGAGGGAGGGTTGGATCGGACTGGGAAACCAAAGGACTCACAAAATACTCCCACCCAAGAGCACACCCTGAGTTATCGCCTATTTTTCACTATAATGGGGCCCTAATTTATATAATAAACATCACGTTGTATTAACCCTTTATTTACCGTCGCACCAGCAGTGGGCCCATTTTACAAGGGCTCTTTAAATTACCGTAAATTACTGTTTAAAGAGCCCTTGTAAAATGGGCCCACCGTCTGTCCAACGGTAAATGAACCATTTGAATTCAGAAATTCTGAACACACGGGGCAGAGCCAGAGGCAGGTGTGGAGCAGCAGAAACATCAGGATTTTGGGTGATAAAGGGTTAAATAAGACTTAAAACTAGTGACTGAGACCATAAACTCATCATTAAAATGATTGCTGAGGTCTTAATTAAGTGTGCAGCAAAGTCATTTCCCCGTAGATTTCTATACAATCAGACTTTTTTTTTAAACCAGAGGTCGCCCCCTGCTGGCCATTAGAAATAGTACAGCTTTAAGGCACTTCTGCGCTGGTTTCAGATCCGGAAGCTACATCCATTTTTTTTTCCTTTTCATTCAGTCTATGATCTAAAGCAAGCTGTTTTAGCTCCTCGTCCTTTACCCTCTTCCTTTAAGACAGCTTTCTTCTGATTGGCTGTCCCTCACAAAAAGAAGGTTTGAACAGCAGGTGGGTGGGGCTTCTGTGCTAACAGTCATAGTTTTATGCTTGAGATGAACACTCACAGGGGTTACTTTTACATACTCTGCCCCGACTATCTGAAACTTTGGCCATGTTATGTATGAGTATCTCCACTGGAACAGTCTGTATATGACAGAAAATAACAACAGGACCACTGTAAAAATGAGTCAGTGCTGCCAAAGTCTGCCGTCACACATTTTCTAAAGCCTGAAAACAAAGCCCAAAAGTCCACAACTGACCACTTTAACTTCAGGGCAACCTTTCTGAATGCATAACAGCAAAACAACCAATCACAGCAGAATAAAGCATCCCTTATGCCAGAGCTGTGAGGGGCCTTTTATTTGTCTGTGCCCTGAGGCTCAGTGTCTCATATCCGCCCATGTACAAAAAATGGTGCCAAAGGCAGCCAATATAATAAACGCAAAGTCCTCAAATAAAGAAAAGCACCAGAAATCCTTATTTCAGAACAGGTCGGTGCATGATTTGAAGAAATCACATCCTTCTGGATTAAATGCACTCTTACAGACTAAACGCAGCCCACAGACAGTACAGTACAGTACGCTACCGCATGCCTCTGACAGCGGAGGAGATGATGAGCCAGTCATTATTCCCAATAAACAAGTCCAGGCATTCACATCGAACACAACCTCATTCCAGTCTGAAAAAACCCAACCTTTCAGGTCACGTGTCTGAACTCAGAGGTGGTTGATGAAGTCAGAATTTACATTTCAAATGATAAAATTATAGGTTTATGGTTAATAAGAAGAAATTCCTGGTCTTTTGCACCATTTTCACATTTTTTACAGTGCTTTTTGCGCTATTTCTCAATATTCCTGCTGCAAAATTTTCTGTAAAAGAGCGTTTAAAAATGCAAAAGAGTTATAAAATAAAGACATCCGTTTACCTGTTCGCTGAGACTGCGCGTGTGCGGCCACCAGCAGCACGAGGATGCAGGTCCACCACCACCTGTCGCGTCCGCGCATCATTGTAGTGATTTATGTATTTGCGAATCTGACAAAGAAAGGAAATAAAATCCCTTCAGACGCTTTGAGCAGCTCGTTGAGTTGTTCTCATCTCCAGCAGCTGGTGGAGAAAATTTAGGAAAAAAAACAAAAAAAACAAAAAACAAAAGAGAAGTATCACGCAACGCCTGGCTACCTGTGGAGGGTGCGTGCACCTTTACGCACAGCAAAGAGCAAAAACGACCGCTATTAAGCCGGAGGGAATCGCCGCACAGCTTCCAGTGTGGGCTTTTCAAATTAAAAGCTGGAATGAGGAACGCTTCCGCCAACTAAAAAGGTTTGAAAAAAGGGATAGAAGCCAAAAGACTTTAAAAATATTAATTAAAAAAAATATTTTTTAAGATTTAGGTTTTAATACAAACTTAACATTTTTAATGTGTCCTGCCAATTAACATCAACTTTATTGCTGTGAACTCCTCAGAGGAGGCAATCATGCTATAGTGTGCACTCCACTACACTGACTTTAGTTACTGGTTACTTTGTAAATTCAGATTTGTAATGCAAAACATCAAAAACATCAAAACAAACAGGTTGAGCATATGATTATGTCAAATCTGTAGGTCACCGGACACATTTATTTACCACTGGAAGCTTTCTGGTTTCTCTTAGTTTGCATGCATGCACAGTATAAAAGATGAAAGTAGCTTCCAGGTCTGAAAAGTGAAGCCTTAAACCTGCATTCTTTTTAATGGCCACCAGAGGGGGTGATACCTGTGGTTGCAAAAAGACTTCTGGTCCTGTAGTGTATTTGGGTGTTTGGGAAAACAGCCCTCAGCCCTGACCTCAGTAAACACTCTCCTCATGGGTTCATGGGCTCAATCACTCATTTCAGGTCATATTGAATGGAACATTAAGACAATTTTTCAAATTGTGTCCCGTGTTTGAAGTGTCAGAAAGGAGGGTTATCTTAAGTACGCTCATTGGCTAATGACTTGAGATTGACAACTCGTTAGCCAATGAGCGTGCAGTTTCACAGTCAGATCTGCCCCCACTTGGTTTCAAATCACCAAGATGGCGATGGTGAATACGCTCATCTCGAGTCTTCACAAATCGGTTATGTCACGGTAGCAACAACCGTCTTCTACACTGTCAACGATCGCTTGTAGTCCGAGTGTTACAGACCAGTCACATCTGAGCAGGGTTTGTGGAGGGCAAAAGAGGAATGGCATTTACCCAAAGGCATCGGATTGTCATCCAGCAATCACTTAGTTTTTCACAGGTTTTTTCCAACAAAATATCTGCATTTTTAAACAATGACCGGTGGATGGAAACTGAAATGTTGCTCTGGATTTTTGCTACACCAGAAACAACAGAAGATGGGCTGCTGCCCCCACAGGCTAAGTAACAGGCACATAAATGGCCTGTAGATAGTTAAGTAACTAAAATGATCCCGACCTTGAACAACTGCAGCATTATTTGCTGCAGCAGAAAACTGCAGCTCTTTCTGTTGAAGCAACAGTAACCAATGTATTGGCTACCAACCAGTGACTAGCATCCATAGCCTACTGACTACATTCATTGGTAGGTCCATGGGCTAAATGCTAACAAGCTAGTCCATTCCTGTGGTTTCCTGGCTGGAGAAATTCATAGTCAGTAAATTTTGGCATTCAAGTTCTGGAGCTGTAGACTGTCACTGATGCAGGAACATGCAGAGCAAAAGCAAACGCTGGTTAAAAGTAAGAAATGTTTCCATTTAAACGTTTAACATGGTTTTAGGATGCCACCATTAGCTTGTGTCCATATAGTTGCCTAGATTAGTTGGAAAAAAAATATTTGCAGCAATCTTGATAACAAGTCAGCTAAAGCAGTATTTATTTATTATATACTGAAAACAGCTATCAACATATTGTTTAACCTATAAACAATGACCCATTCAAGTAAGGGCTGGGGTATTGTTAGGTTAGCATTCAACCTTTTTTATTAAAGTTTTTTATTTGGCATATCCAAACAGAAATGCTCATGACAGAAGAACTGCAAGACCAGAATGCATGTATGTGACTTCATTTGGAAAATAAAAAGCAGTTTCTGAAAAAGTTTTTTTTTTTTTAGCATGCAGCTAAAACTCGACCGAACTCTAGCCGTACCCCTAAATGGGGTGGATGTTAAGCAAAAACAAAGTACCACTCTTTGGCTTTTTACTAGCATCTGTTGACTAGTAAACGTAGACTAATCACAGTAATTAGCATATGTAGAGACTAGAATTGTGATAACTACTACACCTGACTGCATCAAAAAAATTTAATGTCTGCTGCCATCTGCATCGTACTCATAACCCACTGGACCCAAAAGACCTTCAGCATCAACACAGCAGACAAAGTCATCATCCATTTCAAAGAATGGAATAAGCTCCTTCTCACGATGCCTTTAAAAAGAAAGTTTGGGTCCTGGAGCCAGGAGGTTTTTCTCACTGAGCCTAGACCCAAGCAACTCAGCCGCTTCCTTTGGCAGATCCAAATCTCGTACTAAGTCATTTAACTCTGGCTGAGTGAATAACTGGGGGACAGATGAGCTACTAGAAGACGGATCTTCAAAGTCCTCATCACTACAATGTTGTGCATCTGGAGACCAAACATCATCAGACTCTTCTCTCTCATCAACTAAGCCAGTAAAAATGGGAGGTGGTATT
>VUQI01020260.1:0-16122 GCA_015106735.1 Paratilapia polleni | reverse complement strand
CATGGAAACCCATTCCATGAAGCTCTCTACGCACTGTTCCTGAGCTCATCTGAAGGCCACATGAAGTTTGGAGGTCTGTAGCTATTGACTCTGCAGAAATTTGGCGAGCTCTGCCACTATGCGCCTCAGCATCCGCTGACCCCGCTCTGTGATTTTACGTGGCCTACCACTTCGTGGCTGAGTTTCTGTCGTTCCCAATCGCTTCCACTTTGTTGTAATACCACTAACAGTTGACTGTGGAATATTTAGTAGTGAGGAAATTTCACAATTGGACTTATTGCACAGATGGCATCCTATCACGGTACCACTCTGGAATTCACTGAGCTCCTGAGAGCGACCCATTCTTTCACAAATGTTTGTAGAAGCAGTCTGCATGCCTAGGTGCTTGATTTTATACACCTGTGGCCATGGAAGTGATTGGAACACCTGAATTCAATGATTTGGATGGGTGAGTGAATACTTTTGGCAATATAGTGTATCAACTTCAGATCTTTTATTTCAGTAATTTGCCACGAGTTAACTAGGAAATGGCATGCACCTAGCCATGAATGGCTGTAATTCCCAAACAGTTAATTCAGTAATTTTGCTGAACCCCTTGAATTAAAGCTGAAAGACTACAATACACTTCAGTCACATCTTTGGCGATTACTTTGGAATACGGACACAATATTACAAACATTGTGTCACACTCTGAATACTTGTGGACCAAACTGTTTGTAGTAGTTATGATAATTACATCATTAATGATTACCTCTTTTATACCTCTCTTCTATGTTCCACAACAGAGGACACTGGCAAGGGAGTGCGGGGATTTACCCGAGATCCATCTCAGCTACAGGGCACCATTCTGAAGACGGCACTTAGAAAAAGCCCCCAGGGCTTTGGATTCACTATTATTGGGGGAGACCGACCTGACGAGTTCCTTCAGGTCAAAAACGTTCTTCCAGATGGGCCTGCGGCCCATGACAAGAAGATTGCCTCAGGTAATTTTCCCTACAGACATAATGTTTATAAATGCGCACTTCAGTATCTGGTTTGCGTTCTGTTTTAGCAGTGAGAGGCCATCCTATTGTAATGAATTACCATAATGCAAGGAAATACAAGGAGCAATTATTTAATAGAAAAGTCAAGGAGAGACAAAACATAATCCAGTGTCACATTCACATGTACGCAATTTACTTTGCATGGCATTTATCTATCTAGTCACATGGTAACACTTAAGCCAGGCATTAGCAGAGATTCTGTACATAATACTGTTTTATGTGCCCTTTGTGTACACACAAATAAACACATTTAGAGAAAAAAAAAACAGAACAGGCACTTCACTTTGAATATCACATTGCTTGATCAACCAAAAACAAATGTTTATAGGCAGTGTTCAGTGGAGCAGGTCTAAAAATAGGAAACTCATCAATAAACGCGTGTTCAGTTTATAGTGGACACTTTTTATATGCGCTCGTATATTAAAGATTTAATTAGCATGTATACTGGCTGTATGGCTGGAGGTTGACATGTCTGCTTATGTGAAGGATGGGGATGTATAGTAGTCTGCAACTTGCAACTTGTCGTGCTACTTGTACCTTTGCCAATGTATTTCGTATTGGCATGTAATTGGCACAGCAAGTTCTTTATTATGGTATGTCAAAGCTCTGTGATCACATGCATGGTGATTGTAGTAATCTGAAGTACTGTTACTGTGAAATGCCGTAGGATTCACATTAGAGTAGTATTGATTGCCAAGCCATTGCTGCTTCTGAGAATCAACTTAAGAGTGGAACAAGGAGAGTAATTATTTTCAGTGTTTCATTTCCCTTGAGAAGGAGGGTAATTGACTATAACAAAAGATGAATGTAATTAATTTCATTGGGTTTTAATAGCAAGCAGTAGACTGTAACAACCTCAAGTAGCTCTTTTTTAAAATTTTTGCATTTCTGAATATAGGCCTGCGGTATTTATTTATGCCAAAGGTAGAGTGTTTGAAATTTCTGAGACTCTATATTTCACTTACCTTTTAAGGTGCTTATTAGAGCAACATGTAGTCGGTCTAAACAGGCACCATTCTGGTATATGAAGCTCATTTCATGAGTGAAACCTTTGCTGTTTTTGCTAGGAGAAAGTATTGATTGTGTAGGTGGGCAATCCGCCTCTGGGCTTCTAGCCAGCTAGCTAGTCAGCAATTCAGCCGGTTATCCAGACCTGTATCTGGGCCATGCCAGGGGTGATGAGAGTCTATCCCTTACAGGGAGATGAAAGGAGGAAAAAGAAAAAAAAAAACATGTCAATGATCTTGTTCTATTTTATGTTCTCTAATGCTCCCTCCTCCCCTATTAACATCTTTGAATTTTCTGAGAAGTAGGAGTCTACTTATGCAATCCAGCTACATACTTTTTATCTTACTTATTGCCATGCCTTTTCAAAATTTTCCTTTGCATGGTGATGCATACAAATAAGTTAAAAATTTTAGGGTCCACTGTCAAATTTATTCATATCACAAATGTGTAAAAACGCTTTGTTCTTCTTTTAGGTGATGTGATTGTGGACATTAATGGGACATGTGTGCTGGGAAAGACTCATGCTGATGTTGTGCAGATGTTCCAATCTATCCCAGTTAATCAGTATGTGGACATGGTCCTGTGTCGGGGCTACCCTCTGCCAGAGGACTCCAGCAGTAGTGAGGAGGCGTCAGGTGGCCTCTGCGCCTCTAAAGACACTTCTCCATCCCCCTCCACCTCCACGCCACAGGACCCCCATTACACAATCCCAGACGGAGGAACCCTCTCTCGGCAGACTGCTTCAGTGCCACCTATGACCAACGGAGGACGCCACCACCACCATCCTCATCCCCAGCAGCACCACCACCACCTTCCACATGCCCTTAACCAAGAAAGCCCTGACCCTACTCTGTTACAGCCAGAGCTGGTGAGTGTGCCCTTGGTGAAAGGCCCAGGAGGTTTTGGCTTTGCCATTGCGGATTGCCCCCTGGGTCAAAAGGTAAAGATGATCCTGGATGCCCAGTGGTGCCGCGGCTTGTTGAAGGGTGATGTTATCAAGGAGATCAACAGACAGAATGTCCAAACTTTGAGCCACTCACAGGTGGTCGACATCCTCAAAGACCTGCCTGTGGGCAGTGAGGTCAACGTGCTGGTGCTTAGAGGAGGTGAGTCAACAGGAATGAAAGTTTACATTGCAACTAGTGTACACTGCTGCTGCAGGTAAGCCTACAACATTGAACTAAGCTTTAGAAGTATGTCACAGGAAGTGAGTTTACAGTACTTATGTTGTGACATCATTGCTGTCTATACTAATGTACTCCAATTACTGTTTAGACAACAAATGGGTGTTAGCGCTCGGAGATGGTCCAGTTTTGATCCATGCTTCTGAAATTATTTTAATCCCCACCCAGCTTTGTGACACCTGTTTCTTTACTTTCTGTTGTGGTCAAAAGAAAGCACTGAGTTAAAACCATAGAGGTGAACAATCCACTTCCATTTGAAAATAATTTCTTAACAGCAACACTGGTCAACCTTTGTTAAAGACATTTCAACTGTAGAAGAGGTGAGATTTAATGTAATGCACAACGTTTTAATTTAAAAATAACAGCATGGATTGTGGTGTTCTGTATGTGTTGCTTGAATACACAGACTCTCCCAATGTTAAATAAAGCAATTTCACGCTCTGGTCTACACCAGCTCTGCATCATCCACCATGCACTTTCCTGAACAGGGGAGGAAGTCATGCTTAGTCACATGATGAGCTATGCTAGGAAGGTGCAAATAGATGGCAGTTTTGGTGATTCACTTGCTGCCTGGAGAGAAAGTGAGAGAGAAGGCAGGAGAGACAGAGCATGGTGAATAATGATTGCCCTTCTTCTTACTTCATGCTTTCACAGATTTGAAGGGCTTGTTCCTTTATGCCTTTACTGCAGTGCAGTAGCCTAGATTCAAAAGATCAGTGTTGCACCCACATATCAGATGTGCACAGCTGGGTTCTGCTTTGAGCTCCAGGGGGTTGTAGTGTGTGTGTGCGCTGTTGTGCAAGCCTAATATGCATTTTTTAATTGCACATGCGCATATGCCGGATTTGTGTGTTAATGTTCAAAAAAGAGCAGGAGATCATAGCTTTCCAGGACTAAAAGGAGTAGTGCTGCAGGGCTTCCCTCAGGTCACCCATGGACTGGGATTAGGTTAGGCTTTACTCCCAGCCGGGGGCTAGAACTACCTTCTAATGACAGCAGCAGAGAGAAATGAAACAGGAAATTATTTGGCCTTGCTCCCTGTACTGGATTTAAATCTGGAAATGAGATAAAGTGCCCTTCCCCATGGGATATATACTGAACTCAGTATCTGAGATGTGATATGATCAGAGACAGTGAAAAGAGAGATATTGCCAGTGAATTTTTACATATCTGAAAAGAAAAAAAAAAGAAACTTAAATGCTTTTTCCTAAATCTACCCCATTAAATATTCTTTAAAAATTCAAATAAATGAAGCTGATGACAGTTCACATTTGGAAAGCCTTAGAGTGTTTACACTGCTCTAGTAATGTAGCTAACAGCTGGCAGGTTTAAACCACAGAAGTGCATGCTTTCCCATGGCTTAAGGTCATCTGTCTCTCGTCCCTTTATGGAACTGGAGTCTACTGCCCCCTACTGGTTTAATTGCACTGTGACTCACACACTACTCTGTGACCATGACCATGCCGGAGAGAAAAACAGAATGAGGTATTCAAAAGAAAGGGGGGAAAAAAAGAAGAACTGAAACCTGTAAGCAAGTTTTTACTATGTGAGTCAGTGGAGGAAGACTCTGCATAAGAACTAGGAGAGGATTTAGTCTGAAGTTCAACCACTTCAGGCCACAAAAAAGGTCATTGGAGTGAAGAAATATACAAAATACAACTCATCCTTAAATAATTTAAGCTGACGTTAGCAGATGTTGGCAGATGTTTCTTGTTGTCTTGTTAATGATGTGACTTTAATTCTCACTTCTACCTCTCTGCTCACAGGTCAGACATCTCCTGTGAAATCACTAAAACCAGTAAGTTTAGACACATTTCTTTGTCATTTTAAATCCATTTTGTATTTTTTTTAAATTAAGTTCTGATGATGAAACTGCTGCTGATTTATTAAAACAGAAAACTTTGTCATGGTTACCCACAAGCACCTATAAGTGTGTGTGTGCTGTAGTAGCTGCTGTTAGCTGCATTATTCAGGGAGCCCACATTAGCCAGGCTGTTATTTCTGGAACTGCATGTGGGTAAATATGCTGGCTCCTGGCAAACAGCAACTTAACATCCCTCTGTGTATGGGTGTTTAAGATGATATGCCATGTTCAACAGCTTGTTGCTTGCTACTCCTCCATGATGCACTCTTAAAATAGAGAGCGTTGGGCCACCGACAGGCTTACTCATACTGTGTTATTGGTTCAACACATAATTATTCAGATTATTCTGTGTGGATATACATTTTTTAAATTTTAATACTAGTGCAGTAGTTTGTCATTCTGGACAGGCTTTAATGATTTTCTTTGTCCTGCATTAGCCGCCTTCCTACTTTAGACATAAATCCACGAGATAATATAGGATATATCATAAATATACCCATTATTAAATAATCTACATACATTATACAGTGATAGTGAAAACATTTGTATTTAAAAATATGTAATATAATGTTGGCTTTATAATAATCACCCACCCGAGGTCATACTTTACCAACTTGTATATCGCTGCTCTTGTTTTTGTCTTGCAGTGCACAGCTCCCATGTCTCATGCAGTATCGCAGCCTACTTCTCACCAGACACCTCATCCAGTACCCCAACAACTGGCCCATCCATGCCCCCAGCCCATAATGCAGCAACAGAGGCAGGAGATGATCAGCAGCACAGAGACCCTAAGTCAGCCAGAAGCATCCCCCAATCCACCAGCTTTCTCCTCCAACACCCTGCGCTCATCTTCACCCAAACCAGATGCATCTGAGCTCTACCTCAAGTCCAAGGCCATTTTAGACAGCAAGCGTAAGTGTACAGGAGTAGTGGTTTTTTTTGCCCTCACAGCTCCTGATGAAAACAAAGGGCCAACTACTTGGCACCTTTCAATATGATTACAGGTGCATAGACTTTTCTCATGTTGATACTTAATTTGTTAATATTTTAACACATCCTTTGGATTGGAGAAATTAATGATGCCCATGACAAGTCACCAGCACCTATACCCATGTCTAAAAATCATTCCTCTGTGTTTAGATTCACATTATTGACATACAAAGAAATCACATCCTCAGATCTGACATTCAGTTGCAGTTTTTTGCAGCTGCTAACGTACTTGTTGCTGAATTTGGGTGACTGTTTCAAAACACTACACACAAGTCAAATAAGGCACAACTAGACATAAAGATCTTACTTCTGTGTCAAAATGAAAAACTGCCATCAGAAGGATACAGTCCTTTTTCAAAATAGTATTTTTGAACAAAATCTATGCACATCCAGCATTTGAATTGCTTGCAAACTACGAACACACACACAAAAATTTTAAACTACAGTATCTTAAAGGAATTGTAAGGAATGGGGTGCATGGTTTATGGATGCCACCTCCTGTTAGGGTCTGGCAACATCACCTCATTTACATAGCAAGCAATGCCACCTCTGGCAAGGCAAGAAGGAAAGTATCACTCTATTCCACTCTGAATGACTCCACCACAGTGTTTCAGCATCCATCATTCCTGTCCTCCTATTATTCCTCTCTTCTTCTTTGTCATCCTCTTCCTCTCACCTCCATGTTTACAAAATTTTCAAAAAGAGGTGAGCCTGTTTGGACTGCTGAGCCTCAGATTGGGTTGTGGTCAGCCTAGGTTTTTCTCATGTGTGGGTGTGATGTTGCCAATTTCAAGTATCAAGGTGTTTTCCTGATGGTCATGAGAGATTAAATTCTTGGAAAAATTTGTGTATTTTTGTTGCAATTAAATGATTACTGTTCATCAGTTTTTACCACTTCTCTTTTCTTTCCTCTCTGCAGCTGCTAATACAAAGGACCTGGATGTATTCATCAAAAGGAACCAGGAGTCAGGCTTTGGGTTTAGAGTCCTTGGGGGCGAGGGACCAGATCAGCCAGTAAGCAGCAGCCCTGCAGTCATTTAAAACTACTGCTGGAATCCCAGACCCTCAGTTACAAGAACAGCAGACACCAAATCTAAGCTGAATTCAGTTAATTAATAGTAACTGAAAGCTTCTGTTTTCAGCCCTGGGAATGTATTAATATCAAAATACCAGCCATTCTGTGTCATTAATCTCCCTCAGATCAGTATATTTAACTGTTTCTCTTACATCCTCTTACTTCCACAGGTATATATTGGTGCCATTGTGCCACTCGGTGCAGCTGAGAAGGACGGGCGACTGCGGGCAGGGGATGAGCTACTTTGTATAGATGGCGTACCGGTCAAGGGCAAATCCCACAAACAAGTGCTGGAGCTGATGACCAATGCTGCTCGTAATGGCCAAGTGATGCTTACAGTCCGCAGGAAACTAGCACACACAGGTTGGTCTGGTTCTGAATAATCAGCTCCACATTCCTCTGGGGGCACTGAAAGCGTGATTTCTTGCTCACTCGTTTGGCTTAGATCGGTATGCTAGAGGAGAACCTTTCAGCGATCGCTTTGATCTGGGATTTTTTCATTAATCCTTTAAATTTGTTGTGGTAGATTTTCTCACTGAATGAAAGGAAGTTTCATTTTTAAAAAAAAAACTTACTTTAAAGATGCTACTCTGTGCTGTAATTTTCCTGAAAGAAAAAAAAGTTTTTTAAAAAAAGTGAATTTATTTTAATCATAGGGAAGTGAATTCCAATTTTTATCTTGAACCAAAACAGGAAAAGAATATTGTTTTCTCTCTGTTTATCTGTCAAGGATGATTGCAGTTGTGTGAAAGGCACTGAAGATTAGATCAGCTGGGAGAGTTTACATCTCAAAGGATGAAAAAAATATGCTGACTTTTCTTCTTTCTTTTTTTTCCTAACTTCACATACCCTGCTGCATTCCAATTGGTTTACCCCACAAATGGCCATTCCATGAATAGTACAAGCACTTTTTGAAATTACTACGGATTTGATGTATCACAACAGCTTTGATCGCATTGCAAAAAATTAAGCATCAATCATGTGAGGGTTTATGCTTTCAAAGCAGGGGGTTTAGAAAGAGATTCCCTGATCCAAGCTTACAAAACAGGGACTCAGCAAAACAAACATACAATGACGAGAGATGGAGGTTGCTTAGCTTGTCTTATGAATAACAAATTGTAAAGGGCTTTTATCTCAACTCTAGAGCTGACGGTCTTTCATTTAATGTGGGCAAGGCATGCTGCAGAAAGGCTGTCTTGGATAAGGCCCCTGTTTTTGGATTATTTACAGAAGATCTCTGCAAGAACAAACCGGGATAATTTTGTCAAATAATTGTTCATGGATTTAAATGTATGTTGGCTAAAACAGAGTGCTCAAAGTAAACACGTGTGTTGGCCTGTTGATAAAATTAACAAATTCTTTATCTCAGATATATTGTGACAGTTTTTAATCAGTTGCAGAAAATATATTATGCAATAATATTGTGCTATAAAATTTCTGTGCCTTATTTTTAGATGGCGGTGGAGAAGAGGAGAGCAGCCAGCAGCCCCAGCAGGTTGCGTCTGCTCTAGTCAACAGCTCTCCCAAGATGCCTCGTATTGAGGCACCAAACGTCGTCCAGCCCGCTCAGCCCACCCGTCCAGAGCACTTTGACGTTACTCTGCAGCGCAAAGATAATGAGGGCTTTGGTTTTGTCATCCTCACGTCAAAGAACAAGCCCCCACCTGGAGGTTAGAAATAAATTTCGACACATCCTATTTTCTATTTTAGAAAGCATGGTAAATCTTTTAGATTTAAAATATATTTCCAGCAAAATCTGTTACTTATTGGCATTTAGTTATGCTAAAGGGGTACCTGTATAGAGGGAAACATTAAAACAATTTTTGGAAGGATTGTCCTGAAACTTGTTGCAAACATTAAATTCCCTTTCAAGATAGATATAAGCTTTTTCATTTTTTGCCATCCACAGGTCATATTTTTCATTTGTCTGCTACTTTGGCTGATGACCAAATACCTCCAAAACCAATGACAGCATTATTAGTCTCAGCTGTATTTTGTGTTAAGAGCTGATTAGGAAAGTGCTCAGCTAAAATGGGGAATATGGTTAACAATATGACTCTCAAAAATTGGTGTCAGTGCACTGCCAATATGAGCACCTCGCCTCTCACAGCTGCCAGTTTGTTGGTCACCATTTTGCCCGTGCGTTTTTAAACATAAAATTCATCAAAATAAGTTTGTAAATATACGTCCTGTACATCACATAATATCTTTATAATCATCATTCTACATTATTCATTTTTTTCCTTTTGCTTTTTAAAAGTGGTGTCTTAATGTTGGGCTTATTTATGAATTAGAGCTGTGCAAACATGCAAATTAACAGATTTCATTTCTCTGTTTTTCTCGCTTCCAGTTATACCTCACAAAATTGGTCGTATTATTGAAGGCAGCCCTACAGACCGTATAGGTCAAATGAAGGTAGGAGACCGCATTTCTGCCGTCAACGGCCGGTCCATCATGGAGCTTTCCCACAACGATATTGTTCAACTCATCAAGGATGCTGGAAATTCTGTCACTCTTACTGTTGTGCCTGAAGATGGTAGGTTGGCACAGACTAAGTCTTGGTTCTGTTAAGCTGATTTATTTATTTTTTTTTTTAGAGGGAATGTATTTTCTGGGAATAAGATCATGGGAATCTTGACACACTTTGTGTTTTTACAGACAGCGCTCCTCCGTCTGGAACAAATTCAGCCAAGCAGAGCCCTTCGGCACAACACAGAGCTGTAGGCCAGCAGCCACCCAGCTACCAAGACAGGTAAACGATTATACACACATACTCCCACACAAGCTCAAGCATTCACACAAGCTTGCCAGTATTCCCCTTTGAAATACTAAGTCCACTGGAGACAATCTAATACAGGTTCTGCCACTTGAACCATAAATTAGCCCCAATCTTCTCAAAGCGCCGCTGGTTTTGTGCCGCAATGTGGCCCATTACCATCTCTTGTGCCCCACACACTCCTTGTTATCCAGAAAGATAGAAAATCCCCCCGTGGTCACTCTTTGGATGGTGAAGCAAAGAAAAAGAGACAGATTAGTAGTGAGTCTTGCTTCCGCTTTGATCTTTTCTTTTTAAACAAGACTACCTGTGTCAGACTTTTTAATCCTGTTGCTGCAACAGAAATTTGCCACCATCATTTCTTGTCCATGCCCACATTCTCCTCATTTAGCCCTCTGTTCAATCCTCAATCTCTTCCTTTCCATTTAATCGCCAGCATGCCTTGGGTCAGCCCAGGCTTAGATATGAGCTGAAGCTGTCAGCTTGGCAGCATGAAGTGTGTAAACTCTTCTCAAAGCTAGAGCTGCTAAGAATTCCTACACTCTTTATATAGTGCGTCAGCACAGCTAAGTTCCCACAAAGGCATTGTAATGAGCTCTGCAGAGCATTAAAGTATGCCCCCCGTTATCTGTCACTGAAATGTAAAAGCAACATGGTTCTTTGAAGGATTTACATTTCTCTGTGTGTTGTAAAATGAAACCAACAGAAAGAGGCTGATGCTGCTGTAATGAAGGAGTGGTAATGTTTGGATCTCACACTGGACACAGTAGAAAGAGAACAGAATGAGACTCCTTTTCTATTTTCTACTCTCTGTTTCTATGTCTGCATTTCTCTATGTAATGAATCAATATTTAAAATACGATACACAATAAAACATTGTTGCTAACATTATACATGCATACGTTGGTCGTAGAGGCATATATGTACAACGGTGGACATTGAATACGTACATTTTATGGGTTTTCATTACATAAGACTGATAGCAATACCAATATTTGGTGATTTAAAAATCGAATATTTTGATATATCAGCCGATATTTTTTTCTTTCAGACACACGAAACATAAACAGATTTCCCTAGTATTTGTTATGTGTAGTTATTTATATACTTGTTTAAGCTCTGCCCAACTCTGCTTGGATCAGCTGGTTGTGGTGTTCCAAACATGTTTGTTGCTAACAGGGAAGTTGCAGAGTGCCCTCTGGTGGACAAATTATGCAGCGTCAACACTCAAAACATTGTTGAAGGGAGTTTCTCCCGAATCTTCTTTACTGCTTCAATTTTCATTTATTGGCCGTTATAAATGCCAATACTGATAGATTGGCAAATAGTTCATATTGGCCAATAACGGCCCACCAATAAATTGGTTGGGCTCTAGTTTTCATGGGGCGTCCCACAGTAGATATTGCCTCCCTCACTTTTAAACTGGTCACAGTATTTTGCTTGGTAATATATTGAGTATATGAATATTGTGTATAATTGATCATATCCTAATACTGAATCATTATAACTGTTTACTGGCTCAGATTTACAAAATGAAAGACATGTTGAAATTGTTAACATTTTCCAGAAGACCTCGTAAAATCTTTTTAAATCTAATTGCTTTCTCATCCCAAGAAGAGATACTGTGTCATGTTGTAGTAAATCACACCTAGTGAATCTGTAGTGTCACACTATAATGTATCTTCTCTGGGGTAGGAATGGTGACTCTGAGGGTAAGAGCCATTTTTCAGCAAGAGATGGGACAGGAACTCTCGTCACATCAGGCCCTAAGCAGGTGAGACCAATGCTTTCTCGGTTACAGTATTTTATGTTTGTAGTTTTGTCATTCTGCTCTGGTGTCAGTTGATTCCCTGAAACTCTCGATCTTGATGTATATCAACCAAATAATAGATTTTCCAGATTCATTTTCAGCCTGGGAATGATTTTGCACTGACTGCTTCAGTCTTAAAAGCTCATGATCTTATCTGTGAACAATAGGGCTGCTTTGTGGTGGAGCTGGAACGGAGCCAGAGGGGCTTCGGCTTCAGTCTGAGAGGAGGGAAAGAGTATAACATGGGGCTGTTCATCCTTCGACTGGCTGAGGACGGGCCTGCTCTTAAAGATGGCAGGATACATGTGAGTTTTCTGTCTTTGTCCACTTAATTAACTACAATGTATTTACTTCAAGTGCAATAGCTCTTAATCAGAGGTTTATTGAGTTTCACACAGAGCACTCTACCTCAGGCAAAACAAGACAACTGCTTCTACCAATCAAAAAGTTCATGTTAATAGAGTTTGTTTTTACTTTTATTATTATTTGTCAGGTTGGAGATCAAATAGTGGAGATCAATGGTGAGGCCACACAGGGCATCACACACACTCGGGCAATTGAGCTGATCCAAGCAGGAGGCAATAAAGTTCATCTACTTCTCCGACCTGGCCAGGGCTTGGTCCCAGATCACAGTGAGTTACAGCAGAGAACTGCATGTGTGTTGTCACCACTGCATATAGATCTACACAATAGCTTATTAGCCATACATATAGAGAAGCTTTTGTATGGATATGCTAGATAGCAGGGTGCTGAATTTCCTTTTTCTCATGCATGTGTTGCAAGCTTTCTTGACCTTTCTCTCCTCTCATTCTATCTTACTACTGCTGTTTGGATCTGCCTTTTGTCTTGTTTATCTGCCTTGCTTTCTCTGTTTTCTGCTCCAGCACGGCTGTCTATTTCTACCTATTTATCTCTTCCTCCTATAGGTCTGAACTCTTCTTCCACCCTGTGCTTCTACATGAAACCAGAGCATCACTAAAGGCCTCACTGCTTTTCTTGGTCTGTCCCTAATAACCTTGGTAACCCTTGTACTCCACCTACTTTTGTCTTTGAACTCACCTTTCAGAGTGATTCATCTCCCAAATTAAAGTGTCGTTCTCTATTCACTATGTCATCCCCATGATCAATCTGAATAGATTAGTTAATTGTGGCTCAGTAAACACCTCATGTATAATAACCAGAGTATCTGGAGGGCTGAACTAAAGCAGTGAGTCCTAGAAGAACGAATAGGCCTGCAGGAGCACTGGGAGGCTTCAAAGCCCCACAGGTTATTTTTTAAGGGTATTACAAAACCTAAGATGCCACTGAACACTCACTGCATCCTTAGTGTGAATGAAGATGGAGACCTGGAGAGATGTTCTTAACCAGATATTGATCAGTGAGTGGAAGGTGGTAAAAGGATCTGTGTTTATTCACTGGCATCAATCTTTCAATCCAAAGACCAAATTAGAATGAATTTCTATGAGTTGTTGCTCTTAGAAATCCAAAAGCTCATTTCAGCACCTCTAAGTCCATCACTCTCTTTTTTTCTCTTGCTGTTTTTTCTGCTGCATATATCTGCTCTCAACTACAGCTGTGCAGTTCTTATCAGCTCTGGGGAAAATTGAAACGTCAGTGCTGAGTGAACTCCAGGACCTTTTCATTGATAGCTACGTTGTCAGCTGATACACATCTCAAACAAGCCAAATATATTAGAGGGCTTTTACAAAGGATTATTACAAAAAGCGAGGTAGATGGAAAACATCTTTTTTCCACAAAATCAGCATATCGTGCTTCTATTGTACGACGTGCTCAATCATCTTTAATCTTTGTTGAATGTGCAAAATATCTCGTTAGGGATTTTTTCTTAGCTTTTGCAGTTTCTTTGAATTCATATAGTAGTTTTATGCTTAGCTTGAACTTTTTTTCTTACCATCTGCTGCTTGCTTCCCAGGTTCAAAGGACAAAGTAACCATTCCAACCTCAAGCTTTCCCAGATTCTCTGTATCTGACGGGCAGTCATCTCCAGCTTCTCCATCCTCTGTCTCCCTCTCTACCTCGGAACTTTCCCCATCTTCACCCAAAATATCTGCCCCTGATGAGTTCTCTGGGGGTGACAGCACAGTATGTGGGTCCCCTGGTGCTGGGAAGGAGCATGGTAGGCAGGCTAACAGATCAAGAGGACAGCAGCTCTCTCACCCCAACCATAACCGCACCACCAGCCCCAGCACCCAGACCAGAAAAACAAGCAGGAGTGACTCCAAAAGAGGTAGTCCCAACAGAGCCACTGAAGGCCGCACGGATCCAAAAGATCGCTCCCAGAGCCCTCGAAAAACTGAGCGAGGCCACAGCGGATCTCTGGAGGACATGAGCAAGGAGAGAAAAGCCCAGGGACAGAAAGACCACCACTCCTCTAGTCCAAGGAAAGACTTCAAGAGGGAAGATGACCCTGCCGTGCCTTTGAGGAACCTGGAGGAGCCTCACAGCCCCAGACGCCCAGCTGGCCAAAAGCCCAATGTTGCCTCTGGAGAAGAGAAGGACTGGAGGCACAAGCAGGAGGATGCAGCTTACTGGCAGGAGAGAGGAGCTTCAGAAAGTGGAGAAAAAAGCTGGGGGACCAGCGATCACCACAGGAAGGGGAAAAGGGCCGAGCAAGAGGCATTGGTGCAAAAAGCCAACTCCCAAACATACAGGGAGAGGGTGGGGTCAGATACTGATAGCGGCATGCCGAGCCGAAGGAGTGGAAGAGACAAAGCGGACAAGGAATATCGAGAGAGAAAGTACCATGGTTCAGCTGAAGAAGTGAATAGAAAGGACCTCAGAGGTTCAAGCAGTAGCATCCCAGACCCCAGCTGCAATGGGAACACTACCAGCAAGAAGACTTCTATCACCCCGGGCCCATGGAAAGTTCCCAGTTCTGCCAAGATCCAGTCCCAAGTGGACACCATGTATGCAGATATCTGAAACCCTGCTAGAACTCCACATATTTGAAGAAAAAGCTGAGCCTCAAACATGGATTTGGAATTGAAGGATGATTATTTTTAGACATTTCTGACATAGGAGTTCACTGTGCAACCAGCAACATAGCATCTCATTGCTTATGATTTTTTTTTTTTTTCACCCAGTTTGCCTAGGTCAGTTTGCATCAAGCTGCTTATGTCTGACCTGACACACGTGCTTGTACCTACATGAGTATTTATACTGTATAATGATGTGTGGGCATGTGTGTAACAGATGGATTCTCAGTGTGATATTTGGAAGTAACAATGAAGTCTATATTTTGTGCCAATCAGAGACTCGGGTTATATAAAGAAGCTGCTCCTAATTGCACTCACTGTGAGACTGTTTGTGGGTTATTAGATAAACTGCTCTCCTACCCACCTCGATGAAGGATCCAGATTTTTTTTTTTTTTTTGTGTGTGTGTGTGTGTGTGTCACTTATGAAGGTTTAATGGCATATTCATGCAATCACAGCTTTTCTTCCAGGTGAGACTGATTCACTGTTGCTGTCACAAATGGATGTTTTAAAAAGTGACTTTCTCTGAGAGTTGTCTTAAAAGTGAAATTGTCTTGTAAGTCCTTTATGGTTTGTTTTTGGGGTTTTTTTTCCAAGAACCTGACTAGAGTTGTGAATTGTCTGTGTGACTGCATTCATACATGTGAAGACATGAATCCCCTTATCAGAGAATGGAAAGACTACCCTGGAGCTTTATATGCATAAATCAGCAGACCAGATACTTGTGGTTATAGTTCTAATGTTTGTTACATGTGTGTTAATAAAAAAAAAAAAGCATAATGTAATTTATTAAAATTAAATGTAAACAAAACAGTTATTACACATATCCTTGCTGAATAATTTCACTTTTCATGTGGACTTGATGAGGAAAGCTAGAAATGGAACATGTAGATAAGCATCTCCATCTAAAATAATACAGTTAAAAACTGCAATCTATACATTTTATTTCATGGTCTGTAAACAGTCATGCAAGCCTGATTCATAATGTTGCTGACCGTTAGCAGCTCTGTATTTTAGGTCCTCTGCCTGTGTGTATGTATACAAGCTGACTTGTAGGCCTGTGTATTTTAGATATTGCTGTAGCATCGACAATACTGAAAATGAAACATATATCATTTAACAAAGCGGTTACGCATATATTGACACATACTATAGATGAGTTGAATTAACAGAGGCTGATTGTAAGAAGTGAGAACTCTGCCTTCAACTTACTAAACACATTTAAAGATATTTGTATTTTTGTCATCATAAATGTAGGCACAAAAACACATAATTCCAACACAAATATCTATTTTGGATCATTGTTTTTATTTAGTACATGACCCACTATGTAAGCAGTATCGTATGCATAATATGCTCCATTATGCCTGTGTCACA
>VUQI01020256.1:8247-23619 GCA_015106735.1 Paratilapia polleni | reverse complement strand
CAAAAAGTAAAAAAGCAAAAAAAAAAAAAAAAAAATGCTCAGCTTGAAGCTTCACAATGGGACCAATCTCAGCCTCGAGGAGTCACAAGCTAGTGCACTCTTCATGCCGGTCCCATGCCCGGATAAATGGGACGGTTGCATCAGGAAGGGCATCCAGCCAAAAGTGCCTTTCACTGTGGTCAGTCAGCTTTCACAAAAAACAATTTATACCACTTTTACCCAAAGTCAACTCAGAAGAAATACTTGTTCTGTCATCTTAAAGATAGGGAAATGTGTCTGCTTAACCGTCAGATTTAGTCGTCATAGGTGGCTGATTTAACCAATTTCATTTCCATGCGCATGCAAAATGGCAATTAGCCTAAACAGGCCCTTTTTCCTAGATAATTATCTTTCCCCGTCAGAGAAACAGCAGGGGATGTGCTATATTATTAAAGAGGAGTGCATGAAATAAAAGTAGTATGGTGGTGGAAAACACTATCAAAGATGCTACTGGGATATTATCTGTCTTTCTTGCTAGCATAGCCTCTAAAATGCATGGTGAAAGAACCCTTTGTCTGCTTAGCTTTGAGTTCCATCTTGGAGAATGGGTGTCAAGTTTATACAAAATGCAAATCTATGCCTCTGAATAATTGACCAAACTAAGCCCTGCAAATGCTCATCAAAAGACGTCTTTGATGTTTTCTACCTTCCTTATTCCTATATTTTTATGTTATATTTATTTGTGCTTATTTGCATTTGTATTTTTCCATATGTCAAAATATTATAATTTTTCAACAACTGTTTTGGAGTAGTCTTTTTTTTCTTGTTTTTTTCAAATACAGTATGTCCAAATTGAAAGAGAACAATACTTATGTTCTTTGCCCATAAAATGCTAGCATTCTGCTAATGCATGCTGATTGGTTGGTTGAGGATTTATGACAGAAATCCCTTAATGCCTGTTTCACATGATAGCTAGACTATAGAAGTGCAGTTCAACCACAACAGAAACTTCTGCGTATATAAGAAGCAGCTGCTTTTGGTGGTTGAAGATGACAGGTGGCTGCTGCTCTTGCTGGCTTCATGCCTGAAATCAAAGTAGCGCACGTCATAAAGTGGCTTGTTATCCTGTGACGTCCCTACAGAAAGGTAATTTACTATAAACCAAACCTTTAAAAATTCTAAAAATGTAACTGTATCTATTTTCTCAACCTCTTCTATCAATAGCATGATGAAAATTGCCAGAAAAAAAAGTTTACCACATAAAATTTACTGGCCCCTATGAAACTGAAAGTCTATAGAGTGGGAGCATTTAGAAATTCTTTGATTATACTCTTACAACTGCAAATGGGCTACTTGGTGCTCAGTGCTTATAGGCTAGCTTGTGATGTGTAACCAATCCGATTTTCCTTTAGGTGGGACATTGCTCTGGAATGCAGAGTGGTGCCTGCAGACAGAGACAGAGAAGCAGCTGCACCAGAACCAAAGCAGCACATTTTTAAATGTGCTCATTTTATGTTTAAGTTCAAAAAAGAAAAAAAAAAGAAAGAAGAAAAAAACATATGGATAATCATTAAGTGGGTGATCACCAATAAAAACAGACTGGATGTACAGTGCTTAACAAATTTGACTACTTTTCAAAATGAGAAAGACCATCCAGCATCATGAAGTGCTTTAATGTGGACTCGTTCCTTTTCAGTGAGTTCTCGACGTTTTACCATTTTGAACAGCAGGGAGGAATTTCAAACTGTTCAAGTTTTTATACCCATATTTGAGCCGGCACACTGGACTTCTCTGAGAAGGCTCTAAAACTAATGTTTCTTTTCAGGAATGCAAGTAAATAACTGTTATTTGGCATTTCAATTAAAAAATAATAATAATGTGCTTTACTATTTTTTTTTTTTGTAAAACAGTAAATTAGAAAATTTATGGATAACAACAATAATTATATTTTAGCATTAAAAATATTCCAATTAAAGAGCTTGCACACTCTCGTGGATTAACCATTACAGAAAGATAAAAAAAATGATTTTGGTAATTACCAATACTGTTAATTTAGGTGGTGGTCTAATAAATTTGTTAAGCACTGTATATAGTTCACAGTTCACTGCTTCATATTGACAACAACAGCCCTACATGTCACCAGGTGAACAAAACAGGATGAGATCTATAGTCCACGCATGCCCGGCTTTGCTGTTTAATTTAAGGAAAACAACCGAACAAAAACACTCTTTATCAAACGATTTGGACAATTTCTTTTACATCATTTGTGCATTAGGATAATCTGACTTTAATTCAATAACACTTTAAAAAGTGTTGCTAATTTAACCTTGCAGCAGTGCAGGCAGGCAGGGAAGTCGTTCATGGTCACATATTCTCATATATCCGGGACCAAACTCACATAGACATCTCGTGTAAATATCTGGCACCTTTGGAGTTCAGAATCTTTTTATTATGTGTTCACGTTCATTAAACGCTGTGACGCTCAGGCTTTTTGAGCTCAAGGACAATCTGTATAAAGGCAACATTTGCTCCAGAGCTGAGTGCGCTCACTAAAATTATTTCAGTAAACTGTGTTGCTGTGAAGTGAGCATTAAGTCGTTAAGGTGACACACTTGCTGGTGGCAAAAGTGCAACCTCCAACTTTTATACATATTAGCACACGCATTGAGTCTGCCCATATTGCCCTGTGTGCATCATGTGTAAATTGTTGTAATGTACATTTAAAAAGTAGCAGTGGTGTAGTAGTGTTTTAGCCTTTACTAAACTTAAGTTTGGACACAGTGGCAGCTGTGCGACGTGAGGCTGACTGACCTTGTAGATGCCATCAAGCTTTCCACATACAGTAAGGAACCACATACCTGAGATGAAACATGCAGAAAGCCCAGCCTCATTTCCTTGAACATCAACATTGGCCATTAGTGCTTTAAAGTAGTCAAAAAATGGACTCAGGGAGTCATCTGAGGTTGTCATCCCAATAATTACTTGAGTATCAACCCAAAATAGCAAACCAGTTTAAAAAAAAAAAAAACAAGAGGGGAAAAAAGATATTGCTCGTGCCACCCACTTCTTTTGGGTGGCACGAGCATCCCAAAGAGATCTATTATTGATCTTTCCATAAATGAGATTTGCTTTTTCAGAAAACACAAAGAAGTTAACATACATCAGTAATTATGGTCAATGAATGTATCATTTAAAAAAATCTGACACATTTATGCTTAAAAAAAAAAGCCACAGGCCTCTGTGCAGAGCTGTTAGCCTCTGACATATGCACCAAAACATTTACAAAGAGCAGGTTATCACAATGCAAGTAAACATGTCTGATTTCCTGCATAGACTGTTTTATCACAGTAAACAGCTGTCTTAACTCCTTTTTCCTAATGAAAGGAATGAGATATTGATCCTGTTATCTCTGGTAATAGGCTAGAAGACTAGAATTACTGCCTTACTGCTGTATGCCTTCACCAACCCCTCAAGTTGCAATCTACTTCCATGTCTGCCCAGATTAAAAAAATATATGTAGTGAAGACTAAAGGAATTTAATAGGTGGACACCAAAGATTAGTGTCACCAATTCAGTCTGCCATCAAATGTGACATATAGCCACAGTCTCCCATTCTGTTCCAAATGCATTCTTTTTCTTTTTCTGCTCCCTTTAGGGGTCGCCACAGCCAATCATCTGCTTCCATCTCACCCTATCCTTAGCATCCTCCTCTGTCACACTAACCCTCTGCATGTCCTCCTGCACTACATCCATGAATCTTCTCTGTGGTCTTCCTCTTTCCCTCCTACCTGGCAGCTCGATATTCAACATCCTTTGCCCAATATATCCACTATCCCTCCTCTGCACATTTCCAAACCATCTCAGCCTTGCCTCTCTAACTTTGTTTTCAAACTGCGCAACCTGAGCTGTCCCTCTGATGTACTCATTTGTAATCCTGTCCCTCCTGGTCACTCCCAGTGAAAATCTTAGCATGTTCAACTCTGCCACCTCCAGCTCGGCCTCCTGTATTTTTGTTAGTGCCACCGTCTCCAAACCATACATCATAGCGGGTCTCACTACCATCTTGCTGCTATCCTTCTGTCACAAATCACCCTGACACTCGTCTCCACCCACTCCACCCTGCCTGCACTCTCTCCTTCACCTCTTTTGTCTGTTGTTTGGATGCTTGACCCCAGGTATTTAAACTCATCCACCTTCACTACCTCTGCTCCTTGCATCTTCACTGTTACACCTGTCTACTGCTGATTCACACACATGTATTCTGTCTTGCTTCTACTGACTCTCATTGGTCTTCTCTCCAGAGCATACCTCCACCTCTCCAGGCTGTCTTCCACCTGCTCCCTACCCTCACTACAGATACCTAGGAGGGAAGGAATTTCATGAACTGACTTGTTGCAAATGTATAGTGTTGAATAATGGTTAGAAAAGTGTTTTTGCTGAACATTATTATGTCACAACTGACCTTTGGCACTCTGGATATGAAATGT
Source organism: Paratilapia polleni (assembly GCA_015106735.1). NCBI lineage: Eukaryota > Metazoa > Chordata > Actinopteri > Cichliformes > Cichlidae > Paratilapia > Paratilapia polleni. The sequence goes on along the minus strand of VUQI01020256.1, from coordinate 19,153 downwards.
TGTCATTTCATTATTTCAACCTTTTAGGTTCAAATATGAGAATGAATTCATGAATTGTGGCAAAAATGGGTTTTTGTGAGTTCAGTGACCTGTTAGTGGGGGTTAGTGATTTTAATCAGTTCATCCTCAAGTCCAATTCAGGTGTTTTCAGTTCCATTGCCACAGGTGTATAAAATCAAGCACAAAAGAGCTCACAGAATTCAAGTGTGGTACTGCAATAGGATACCAAATTTGCAACGAGTCAGTTCATGAAATTCCTTCCCTTCTAAATATTCCACAATGAGCTGTAAGCAGTATTATTGCAAAGTGGAAGCATTTAGGAACCACAGCAACTCAGCCATGAAGTGGAAGACCACGTATAGCTACAGAGGGGGGTTGCCAAGTGCTGAGGTGCATAGCGCATTAAAGTCTCCAGCGGTCTGCTGATTCAATAACTGCAGAGTTCCAAACCTCCTCTGGCATTAACAAAACTGTGCACCAGAAGCTTCATACCATGGGTTTCCATGGCTGAGCAGCTCCTGTAGGTGTAAGGTGTAAGTTGCTCAGTACCTTTGTCCATATAGTGTAGCATTCCTTCCAGGTGTTTCTGAGATATTAGATTCACAAGAATGGGTCAAATGTGTGGTCACAGTGATGTTTGACCACACAGTTTTGAACAGTTCATCCTTAATTTGACCACCAAAATCTAATCAGTTCATCCTTTTGAGTCCAAGTAAAAGTATATGCTATATTTCAAGAAATTCCTTGATGAATGAATCTGAGATTATAAACCCATGAAATAATTAAATTACAAATAAAACCATTCATGTGAAGCCAACAGGTATGAGAATAACAGAACTGTTTTACATTATGTAATATGTAAAGAAAGAAACCCCAAAATGTCTCATTTAAAATGCCTTATTTAGGCTTAAGATAACAATGATAGACCTTTGCAGTTTTTCCTGTGGAATACTGTCTGGATATTTTACTTTTGAAATGTGTTAGTCATGTCCCAAATCATGAAAAAAAAAACCCAACAAAATAAAACCAACCTTTTTTTTTTGGTTGTATAATTTGCCTTTTGTTGTTCACTCTTCATCAGGCTACACAAATGGCAAAACCTAATAATTTAATGCTGTCCCACAGATGCTTTTAGGAGGATGGACATAATACTGCACTAAAAAGCAGGAGAAACAGTAGTTTTTACATGTAATAGTTCATGGTGTTTTGTTTTTGTGTGAATATGCTGTGTGAATATGCTGTCAGCTCAGCATCAGTAGGTGCCCAGATGTGCTGACCTGAGACCGGTGCTTACACCCAGCAATTGATGCAGACCTATGCTCGGTTAGCGTGAGCTGCTAGCACTGCAAGATGAGGACAAGCCGGTCTGAGACCTGAGATCAGCAATTCCCCTCTTGGCTGTGCAGTGTTGAATTATATACAATAATTACTGACTAAGTGTGTGTGTAATGTAGTGTATTCAAAATCAACAAAGCAAAAGTACTCCAAAAAGGTCAGCACATGCCAGCAAGGTGAGCGGCAAGGGAGGAGCGTATGTATGAAATGCAGGGGAAAACCTTTGCCAGTGGGAGGAGGCGTCACCTTAAACAAAGTGTGGATCTTTCAGAGCCATCAAGGGTTATTTTATAATTAGTTGTTGATGAAATAATGATGCCACAGAGGACAAATTGTGCCAGGTTTCACCTGGCATAAAACAGATAAAATGATTTTATTAACCAGTTTAAGATTAACATCAAGATTCACCATTTTGTGTTTGTATCAGTCATATGGTCAGTGTAGGTGTATCTGCACTTTCACCACTTGAATTGAGCAGGACTTCTGATTTAAGTAAAACTCCAAAAAGGACAGTTTACTGAAAAAAAAAGTGACTTATTCCTAATCACCTCTGGAATTTACAGTAATCTACAGTATTTACACCATTCATATGATCACTAACTGGCTCTAGCTATGTGACAAGAGGGAGTCCACACAAGAGTTTAGCTTAAATAAAAGATTTAACAAACATAAACTAAAAAAAACACAAATGTCCAAAGGGTTGAAGCCAGGTGGAATTGAAGAGAGCGCATTCTTATCAGTTCATCTGGGCTAGCTTATAGTCTAGAACCCCCAGGTGAGCCGCATGAGCTGATGACCCCCCATTAACAGTCAATTTTCAGCAAAAGGAGCCTAGAACCACTTCCAGGACAGTGGAATATGCTCCGTGACACTAATTAGGTAAGTGGCTGGGAGACCTTGCCTCCAGATTCCAGTGTCCCCACCCATCCCTCAGCCTTCTCTTCTCTATGGTCTTTCTTTCTTGAAAGAGAGTTTCTTATTCATTGCTGCACCTCGCCAGAAATCATTGTTAATAATTTGGTGATAAGTATGAGCAAACAAATGATTCAGTCTACAGATTACCACTTCACCTTTACGTGTGCACTGAGTGCTCCAGGTATAGTTGGAAAGGTTAGGGTGAGGTCAGTGTGGCCAGACACGGTCCATCTACAGCCTTGGTAAGATAACAGATTCTCCATGAGCCTGAGCGCCAGTCAGGCAGAAACAGACATATAAACTACTGCAGCGTAAAGCAAAGGGTCATCCCGGCCAACTACTACAACACTGGAGGCGAGAGGCTTGGCGTGATGCTGGATGGCGGTGGCGGAATTGTGTGTGTTCAAGTGTGTGTGTGCGTACAGAAAATCCTATCCCGTCAGTGGATCCTTTCTCCAGAGCTGAGGCTTTGTGTGTACATGTATTTAAAATACAGTATATGAGGAAATGTGTGTGTGTGTGTGAGTGAGTGTGTGTGTTGTCAAGCCTTACCCTTTAGGTGGATCTTATTTTCCGGACTGTGCACCAACACCGAGCTAACTGAATCCAAGCTGTCATAGTTACTGCAGCCGAGAGGGCCTGTCCTGGTTTCAGTTACCTAGGAAAAAGAGGAAGGATAGCTCTGTTTACTTAAATGTAGCATACATACACATGTGTTGTAATGCCAGTGAGCAGTGGATGAGGTAGATGTTTGTTTCTCTTTCTGGCAGTCGTGTACGCAGCTGTGGCAGGTGAAGTGTGTGAAGGAAGGCAGAGTACTGGATGTGGCAGAGCCCTCTGACAGCAGAGAAAACTATCGCCGTCTTTTGCTTTACTCCCACACCTGCAGACACAGCTGGCTGCAATGTGAGAGCTTTCTTCAAAGATTGGTGGAAAGGATGGGGAAAGAAAAGTGGGAAGAGAGCAAATGTAGATATTTGTGAATCCACAAAATCAAGTACAGGAAGGGAAGGTCGCATCAAGTCAAATGCCTTTAAGCAGTGGTGTGTTTAGTAGAGACAGTAGAAGCATGGTAAAGACCATTTTCACATGTTAGTGTTCTTAAGTCAACAACATTTGCAGGTGTATTAGATATGACACTAAGATGTTAGATTATTATTATTCCTGTTTGCGGGAATCGTGACGTTTGTTTTTCCACTGGATGATTAGAAATGCATCTTATTTTAAATGTTAGATTTAATTAGATTTAATATAAATCTCCTGATTTATTTGAGCCCGTGCTTCTATCACAGTGTCGGGGACATGATGATTTTTCCACAGTCCCACAAATTTACCAGCACACCTGTAATCCTACTTCACTATTGACATCAGTTACTTTGTAGCATGTTTTTAGGAATATTTAGTTAGTCCCTCTCTCTTATAATTAGGATTTGAAAACTTACTTTAATAAGTGAGTCTAGAAAAAAACAAAATCCCCTGTGCTGTACGGCCTTTACCTTACAGTAAAAAGTACCTTGAGGTAACTGTTGTTGTGATTTGGTGCTAAATAAATAAACCTGAATTCAAACTTGTGCACCCAATTCTTGTTGTTTTTTCTTTTTTAAGTCATTAAAAATGTATGCTGTAAAATCATTCCACTCTGGAAAAGGAACAGTTCAACGAAATCCCCCAAATTACCATGACATTCATATCCAAGATGAGTTTAGGTAAACTTCTGACCACAACTGTAAATATGTATATATAGTAAGAGGCATTAAAAATGGAGCAAGTACCAATGAAAAAAAAAAATCATACATACAAATAAATATAGCAAAGGAGTTAAGAGTAATGAAAAAGGGATTAGCAGCTCATTTCAAGTTGCCGTGTCGACATGCTGCGATAGGTAGTCCGACACAAGACCCTAACCCTAATGCCAGGGATCAGACAATCAGCATGCTGACTGCTGGAATGAAGAACTGTAAAATATCTGAACATTTTTTTGCATTTTAAAGCCTCTTAGTGTATATTCATAGAACAAAAATATTATGGGGCATCTTGAATGATCAGTGAATCACAGGTGAAAGTTCAAAGCAGTACTCTGGCAGGGAACGTGTTAATGTGAAGGCTGAACTGTTCCCCTGTACTGGGGCGCCAGGGTAACCATCAGAAGGAACTAAACTGAGAATTTTCTCTTAGAAGATGCAAAAATGTAAATTGCTCTCTGATGCTATGAAGGTCAATGAAATATAAATTGAAGCATACATCTCTGATCTGAATATTAGTGGTTTAGAAAGAGATGCAACGGACACACTGACAATATCATGCTTGTGATGTGTAGAAATTAATAGAGGGTGGAGAGGAAAGGTGCACACAGCATAAAGAGTTAGAGAAAAGTCAAATAACCATGACAGATGGAACAAAAGGGATAAAGACAGAAGAAGGAAATGGAAATATTGTATAAAAAAAGAAGAAGAAAAATAAGCCAGGATATAACAAATAGTTAATTTTCCTGAATGGGTGTTCAGAATAGAGCAAGGAGATGGATATGTCCTCTGGCAAAGCCATTCTCCAGCTAAATCAGGCTATTTGGTAAATGATGCTGCCTGCAAATGTGCCATCCTTAACACAGCCTTGTGCCTTACATCTTCACACCCTTCCTTGCATTAAGATTGCATCTAATATCAAAAGAAATACAAGTTGCCCTTGAAGGCGCTATAGGAGATACACATCTCAAACATCGCTCAAATAGCCAACTAAGAAAAAAGACGCTGCTGAGATGGAGTTAAAGATTAGCTAGAGATAAAGGCAAGCAGCAAGGAAAGATTAGTGAAGGGAGGACGGGGCTGTTTTGGGATGTTGCTTCAGCCACAGATGTGCCACTGATAATCTCTGCTTTAAAAATAAAAAAAACTCAACTGTTGCATCTCATTCATGTTTTTGAATTGACCGTGTAACATAATCCCTTCTTTTTTCTTTGTTCACATTAAACTCAGCCTCTTAAAGTACACTCAGACTGAACATTAAAGTAATGACTCTATGAAATCTGAAAATTCTATGATTCCAGAAAACCAAAGCAGTTTATATTAAAAAAATACATGCAGTTAACAGTAAATGCCTATATAATGTTTACATTGGTTATGAAAAGCCACAATCAGGGCGGGATAACTCTTCTGTAAATATTTGGCTTTTGAGTTATTCATGAGTTTTACACATTAAAAATATCACTAGAGTGAAAAATGTAGTACTGACCCAGTATTGGATTATTTTTTTTCCTTTTAGTTGTTGCATTATTTATGCGGTTGGCCCTCTGATGGGCTAGCGACCTGTCCAGTTTGTACCCTGAATCTCGCTTTATATCTGCTGGGAGAGGCTCCAGCCACCCGGTGACCCTGAACTGGATAAGCGATTAAGAAAATGGATGGATGGACAGATGGACGGATGGATGGATGGATGATTTACACAGACTACAGTATTTTTCTTTTCACTCAGTGTTATCTCAAAGTTTATCTTAAAACTATGACAAACACTCATTCTGGTCAGCTGTGTCTTTTATTTTGTGTTTTTCCATCTTGTCCGTGTCTTCATGTCATGTGTTTTGCCTTTTTTTGTTAGTTTCTTTGTATTCCCTTCCTGTTTCATATTGGTAACAGCTTCCTTCTTCCTGTGTTGTTGTCTGCCCCACCCTCATGCACATAAAGCTACTTTTGGCTCCTCCCTCACAAGAGATCACCACAGCAGGTAGCTCCACATGTTTGATTTGGCAGATTTTTTTTACACCCGATGCCCTTCCTAATGCAACCCCAAAGGGATTTGTATCTCCTCCCAGAAACGAACAGGAGGATCTTTCACTTGTTAGGCAAATGTGCGAACCACTAAACTATGAAGCCACCCTAGTTCACATGTGTTTCTCTTTCTATATAGTCCTTTGTCAGCTGCTAGTCTTCCACCTGTTGGGTGAGTTCTTTGTTGACTTCTTCTAGTTTCAAGGTGGATCCCCTGGCTTTTTCTTCTTCTTTCTGGACCTTCCTAATTATTAATTGGTCTTTCTCTTGGACTTCATTTGCTGTCCTGCTCATCCTGATGTTAATTTGTGTCACGTGTGTTATCCTGATAAAACACTTTTTAACCACATACCCCCAACAGGAATATAAAGGAATACACTGGTTAGTGTGAATCTTCGTTTCCCCAAATCAAAACAAAGCAGGCGGAGACAGCAAACACAGCATGACTCGTAGCACCACAATTGCTATATTATGGAAAATGTATATAGTGAATATAAAATAAAATTCTCCTGTGACACCAGAAATGGACCTCCTTAGCTCAAGAAGAGAAGTTATAGTTAGTGGGCGTTTCCACTGAACTTAAGTAAATAATTGAGTTTATGAAAACGATTTGTAATTTCTAACTCTAAAACCTTCAGCTCAAAAGAGAGGTCAATTTCCTGCTAATAAAGCAAAACACGTTCTCGTGATTGCAAAATTGTTGCAATGTGGATCCAACCTTACAAATTCTTATTCATTATGTGTTTTGTACTCTATCGATTAGAAGGGACTTCACTTTATTTGTGTCAACTCTTAAAGGACTGCAGTGCCCATATGGGTGGATTTTTCTTTTTTTTATAGCTACAATTTACAGATGTACCCTAAATGTGTCTCATGCTGGCAGGCTAATGTTTGGAAAAGGTGACAACAATAATGAAACACTGACTGAACTGTGCCTGTTGAAGAATGTGGCTATGCAGACTGGGCAGACTGTGTGTTGCAGCTTTGCTGAGAACCACTCCTATGAGAGAGCTGCTTTTTCTCACAACCCTTCAAAGGGCCTGTTTGAGGGTTAAGATTTGGTTTTAATATTGCAGGTAGAATTAGACATAAGTTTGGGTTTGGTACTCAGATGCGAATGTTAAATCTCTAAGAAGTTTGGTTCTCACTAATATAGTCATGCAAACATGTATGTGTGAGCCATTTGCCTTACACACAGAGTGGAGCAGACAGCCATCACTCCAAGGGAAACACCTGTAACACAGCAACTTTTATCCAAAAGATGAGCACTGCTCCTCCAGAATGATCACAAACTGGACACTCAGCTCACTCTGGTCCCGAGCAGTACACCTGCCAAGTGTGAAGTGGATCGGATAAACAATTGTCGAGACAGACGAAGACCAGACAGATGTACAGATTTCGGGAATTATTGACGAGATGTTTCTTGAGTCACTTGTGCACTGGTGTCAACATTCATAACGCATGACAGGACATAGCAGCAGCAGAATCTCCCAAACTTCAAAGTGCATATACTGTATTGACGTCAATGTAATTTAATCCTTGAACTTTACATTGTACATGCAATGTATGAATGAAAAAGGAAGTGTGAGACCAAAGCAGCTTGGTAAGTTTTGCTATAGCGTTAAAGCGATGCCTTTAAGATTGTAAACTTGAAGTGCACGTGGATAGAATGTCTGCAGCTCGTGTAAGAAGTATTACGTTTGTTACGACATTTTAACTCACAATTGATCTTTTTTTCCCCAAGCAAAGCAGTGAAATAAAAATAAATTTGCACCCAAACTCATTTTTCAGAGACTGGGATAATATTATTGAACACAAACAGGAATAGTTTAAAAGGTTTTGATACTTGTTTTTAATGTGCATTTTAAGCAGACCTTTGTTGCTGCTCTCCATGAAGGAGAAGAATACTAATGTTTCTGGCCACTTTTCAAGCCCATGGGGAGTGACAGTTTTAATACTGAAAACATACTGCAGAAGAAGTGTCACTTTAATGCAACAATTTCACATATCTTTTTTTCTAATGTGAACAGTGATTCTTATTATCATGACTTATTTCCTTAAGGCCTACATATATTTTGCTCGGTCTGTAGAAATGATAAATGCTTCAGAGCTTTCAGCTGTGTTGCACTGCATACACACTGGGTTTTTTTGTAACTCCTGCGAGCAGCTTCAATAATAATCCACCTGAGAGCTGCCACCCCCGCCTCTGCTTTTGTTTCAAACTCCCAAGAGCCCTTCAACGAGTGGATCATTCAACCTGGACCATTTTGTCTTTTGTGTTTACTCAATAACATGCATTGTTCAAACATGGCAGGGTAGTGTGTGTTTTCCTATGATCCTAAAAAGTTTTATATGGATATTGTGAGATCAAGTAATGCATTGCTGTTTGTTTCAGTTGTCCTATTATGGTTGATCTAACAAATTGCTATTTATATTCTTGTGTGCATTTAACCTCTTCACTAGTGCACAAAAACAAAAGCTTTATAGCACATCAAATGTTTTTCAGCTTTCTTATTGAGTGCAAATTTGTTTGCAGTTAAATATATATTAATGCAAATTTTGCACTGATACATTTTGTGCCTCTTGCAGCATCGTAATCTTATTTTAAGTTACCACAAAGTAATGCATGCAATGGAAACCTTGGCTCGTCTGGATGGGAGAATGTAAGTACATGTCCTGCTTGGTCTCTGGATGTTTGTATTTATTGTAAACTTGGAGAAAAAGCGGTATATGCACAATAAACAAAAGTCAAGGCTGGAGAGGTAGTCAGTGCACTAAGTGGCAAGTATTGAACTTTTGCAGCAGTAATGTAACAAACTACTTAACTTATTTAAAAACACATTAGCCACATTTTATTTTCAGTGGTAACTTTATGCAATTGAGCTCATGGCTGATGGACTAGACTACACATTTTGTTAAAATCCATCCATACATATCAAAAGTATTCGCTCGTCTGCCTTCACACGCATATGAACTTGAGTGACATCCCATTCTTAATCCATAGGGTTTAATATGATGTCGGCCCACCCTTTGCAGCTGTAACAGCTTCAACTCTTCTAGGAAGGCTTTCCACAAGGTTTAGGAGTGTGTTTATGGGAATTTTTAACCGTTCTTCCAGAAGCGGATTTATGAGGTTAGACACTGATGTTGGACGAGAAGGCCTGGCTCGCAGTCTCCGCTCTAATTCATCCCAAAGGTGTTCTGTTGGGTTGAGGTCAGGACTCTGTGCAGGCCAGTCAAGTTCTTCCACACCAAACTCCCTCATCCATGTCTTTATGGACCTCGCTTTGTGCACTGGTGCGCAGTCATGTTGGAACAGGAAGAGGCCAGACGGAGAAGCGTGATTCGTCACTCCAGAGAACACGTCTCCACTGCTCCACTGAGTCCAGTGGCGGCGTGCTACTCTCAGGATTTACTAAAGAAGCACCGTATCAGTTTCACAACTGAAAGGCGTGGACAAAAGGTATTTTTGTGGCTGGTATGTATTTGTAGGAGTATCTCTTTCAGTGTTCAAAACTTTGGGAGGAGGGTTCTTAAATGAATCATACAAACATGATTTACTAAGGTTTGTGGCACACAGTTTACTACAAATTATGCCGAAGTTTACGCCGAAATAAAGGATGTTTGTGCCTAATGTGGCTGTGATAGTGGTTGCTGGGATTTATTTACTGATTTATTTATCCTCTGGCTGGAACCCAGGAACTACCAAACCAGTCAATCCTTTTATAGTTAAGCTCCTGAGTACCACTCCTCTCAGAGAAGTCCAGTGCACCGGCTCAAATTTGGGTACAAAAATGTGAATTCCACATTAAAGCACTCCGTGATGCTGGATGGTCTTTCTCATTTTTATGACAGGTGGTCTAATAAATTTGTACTGTACCTCTACCAAAATTTTACCTACCTCTATACACAGCAACATGACACACATGTACACACAATGTGCTGTAATGCTCTTCTGATGCCTGCCATGAAATACCAACTCTGGTTATTGGTTTCCTCATACAGACCTGGAAAGACTACTCCCCAGTTTATTTAAGTGGGCAAAAACTGAACTATATTGTCATCTTTTATTGTTTTGTTCTATAGTGTTTTCTCAGTTGTTACCTTTAACTTTGGCAGCTCATTTCTAATTTGGTGCTTCAAAGTTATTTCTCTCTTTTTTTTTCTTTTTTTTTCTTTAGCTCTAGTTTTTCTTCAGTTTTGGTTACGCTGATCTGCACTTTAAATATGCTAATATAATCCAGTGCTGAAAAGAAAAAGAAACTGGGACTATTGAACAGGCCCTTTCTTTTTTCCTTTACCACTCAGCCAGCCATTACAGCTTGTAATAAGCTGCCTATGGGAGGACGGTCTCCTAGAAACACCTCATTATGACATCCATTACCACACCACTTTTGGCTATGACCTGAGTAATTATCAAATAAACATTTTATTAATAAACTTTAAAAATATTTATAGCAAAGCTGTTGTATTAAATTGCAACAGATAGTGCAGGTGTGCATGATAAATTTGCAGCTGTATGTTGTCAACACATCCCACCAAAAACCTTCAACAGCAGTAAATGTATCCCACTAATAAGTACTGTGTTTGTATCAAAGCCTCATTATTACTATTCTGTGCCTTAGAGCTTCATTGCTGTCCCCATCTATTAGAAAACAGCAGTTTATTTTGAGTCAGTGCTGCATTCACCATCCTGCTGCTGAATGCACAAATGTTCTATTGACTTTTGACTGATAAAAGCCACAGTACCCAGATGGGTTTCTTTTGTTTGTTTATTTTTTTAATTTTGTGTGTGTGTGTCTGTGTGTGTGTGTGTGTGTGTGTGTGTGTGTGTGTGTGAAGATCCTATGCCATTTATTAGAAACCCATTTTTTAAATAATCATGTCTGGAAATT
>VUQI01020255.1:16933-29253 GCA_015106735.1 Paratilapia polleni | reverse complement strand
AATTGTATCATAAGATCTGCGGCCGTATGTTCTGGACACTCGGGTGAAGAGAGGAGCTGAGCTGTCAACTGATCACCACCTGGTGATGAGTTGGATGAGGTGGCAGGGGAGGATGCTGGACAGGCCTGGTGTGCCCAAACGTCTTGTGAGGGTGCGCTGGGAGCATCTGGCAGAGGCCCTTTCCGTGAGATCTTCAACTCCCACCTCCGGCAGAACTTCGACAGCATTCCGAGGGAAGCTGGGGACATTGAGTCCAAATGGACCATGTTCCGCACCTCCATTGTTGAGACTGCTGCACGGAGCTGCGGCTGCAAGGTGGTTGGTGCCTGTCATGGTGGTAACCCCTGAACCAGATGGTGGACACTGGTGGTAAAGGGAGCCATCAAGCTGAAGAAGGAGGCCTATCAGGCTAGGTTAGCCTGTGGGACTTCGGAGGCAGCTGACAGGTACCGGCAGGCCAAGTGGAGCGTGGCCCTGGTGGTAGCTGAAGCAAAAACTCGGGTGTGGGAGGAGTTTGGTGAGGCCATGGAAAAAGACTTTCGGTCTGCCTTGAAGTGATTGTGGCAAACCGTCAGGCAATCAGGAGGGGAAAGCAGTGTTCTACTCACATGGTGTATAGTGTGGGTGGGGTGCTGCTGACTTCAACTGAGGATATAGTCGGGCGGTGGAAGGAATACATCGAGGACCTCCTTAATCCCACTGGCACGACTTCTGTAGAGGAAGCAGGGCCTGGGGACTAGGGGGATGACTTGCCCATCACTGGGGATGAGGTCACTGTGGCAGTTAAACAACTCCTTGGTGGCCTGGAGTGGATGAGATCTGCCCTGAGTTCCTTAAGGCCCTGGATGTTGTAGGGCTGTCTTGGTTGACACGCCTATGCAACGTCGCATGGAGATCTGAGGCAGTGCCTCTGGATTGGCAGACTGGGGTGGTGGTTCCCATCTTTAAGAAGGGAGACTGGAGGGTGTGCTTCAACTATAGGGGGATCACACTACTCAGCCTCCCTGGGAAGGTCTATTCCAGGTTACTAAAAAGGCGAGTTTGACCGCTAGTTGAGCCTCCAGCTCGCACTGGAGCAGTTCACAGCCGAGTTTGAAGCAGCAGGAATGAGAATTAGCACCTCCAAGTCTGAGGCCATGGTTCTCAGCCGGAAAAGGGTGGAGTGCCCACTCCGGGTCAGAGACAAGTTGCTGCCCCAAGTGGAGGAGTTTAAGTATCTTGGGGTCTTGTTCAGGGTAGAGGGAGATTGACAGATGGATTGGGGCCATGTCTGCAGTGATGCAGACGCTGCACCGGTCTGTCGTGGTGAAGAGAGAGCTGAGCATAAAAGCAAAGCTGTCGATTTACCGGTCGATCTACATCCCTAACCTCACCTATGGTCACGAGCTCTGGATAGTGACCAAAAGAATGAGATCCAAGCGGCGGAAATGAGCTTTCTTCGAAGGGTGGCTAGCCTCTCCCTTAGAGATAGGGTGAGGAAGGAGGCCCCGGGGTAGACCCAGGACATGCTGGAGAGATTACATCTCTCAGCGGGCCTGGGAACGCCTCGGTGTTCCCTCAGATGAGCTGGAGGAGGTGGCTGGGGAGAGGGAGGTCTGGGCTTCTCTGCTTAGGCTGCTGCCCCTGTGACAGGGCCCCTCATAAGCGGAAGAAAATGGATTGATGGATGGACTAAATAATTTATGGAAACTTTAAACAAAATTATAAAGTTGATTTTTTTTTTCTATTTTCAATGAGTTCTCACATCCTACCTGCAGTACCTTCACACCTGGCCTACACCTAGAACACGTAGGAAGTATAAAAGATGGACATAGCTTCTGGGTCTGAAAAGTAAAGCCAATGCAGAGATGCCTTAAGCTGTAATTCTTTTTAAAGGTCATCAGGGGGTAATAGTTGCAGTTGCAAAAGACTTCAGGTCCTACACAAATCTATGGGAAAACTGCCCTGTGCTGGGACCTCAGTTAACACTTTCCTGATGAGTTTATGGACTCAGTCATTGATTTCGGGTTATAGTAAATACAACTTTCAGTCCATTTTGTAAAATGTGGTCATTCTAAGTGTCAGAAAGGATGAATATCCAGGATATGCTCTCTGGCTAAAGACTTGGGATTGACAAGTTGCTAGCCAATGAGGGTTTGGTTTTACAGTCAGATTTGCCCTCTGCTCGTCACATTCACTTTCAGAACATGGTGATAGCGCTCATCTCGAGGCTTCAAAAATGGGCTTCACAAACCAAAGGCTGATGTCACAGGAGCTACGTCCATCTTTTATTCTGTCTGTACCAATGATCAGGTGGTAATGTATGTATGTACCAAGCACTTGTGGAAGAACTCAGTTTCAACAGGAAGGAACATCTGGGAGAACAAGTTCATTTTGGGACTGTTAATTAGTTTCAAATTCTAAATTCTGCATTATGAATGTAAGCTAGTTGATTTCAATCTATGTGAACTGAACTGTGAGCTTGCTCTTGTTACGTGTGAACTTCCACAGCACTGGATCGGAGGACTTTCTCTACCACTGTGTCCTGCTGAATGAAACATAACACAGGTCAGACAGTAGATAACATCTCCTTCTGCAGAAAGAAATGAGTCTTGATGTTTTACAAGGATGGGATGAAATAAAAAAATAAATAAATAAACAATTTAATCACAAGATATATCAGAAAAAAAGCTGCACAGTACAACATTTTGATCTAAAAGTCTGTGGACTCCCACAAACATCAGCAGAAAAAGAAAACGTGCTGACAGAAAGAAGAAATGATTACTTAGACCACCAATACAGTGTGTGTGTGTGTGTGTGTGTGTGTGTGTGTGAGGCTTCGAGCAGCAGAAGAAGAGAAGGAAGGAAATGTGTGACTCAGCACGTTTTTACCGTTTATGATTAACGGTTAATTTGGGAGAGTGGCTGTGTGTGGGTGTGTATATGCTTGTGCACCTATCTTTCTGAGGACCACTGCAAGTTTACAACATTGTGGGGACATATGTGGTAACCAGAGAAATCTGTAAAATGTGAGGATGTTTTTTGAATGTGGGGACGTGTAAAAAAAGTGAGGACATTTTTGAAAGTAAAGACAGATTTGAAAGTGATGACATTTTTTGAAGGTGAGGATTTGTTTGATCTTAAAAGTGAGGACATTTGTAGAAAGTGTTGACATGTGGAAATTGTCAACAGAGGACGGTTTTGAAAGTAAAGACAGGTTTTGGAGACCCTGGGGGCCCAGGAATGCATTACATCAACAAGGGTCCTCACAAAGACATATGCACAAACGTGTGTGTGTGAGACACCTGTAGATGCTGACTGAGCAGCTGCTTAACTGGCAGCACAGTCTGACTCAGGGCTTTACACACACACACAGACAGAACTGTAATAAAATCAAAGCTTTATTGAAGCTCATTTGTTTCTCCACTGCAGCTCATCATGCTAACGAGCCTCAAGTCCTGACAGAAGCCAACATCTATCCCCGCCCACCTCGTACCAAAAGACTGGAGTGATCAGTGTCACAATGATTGACAGAGAGGTAAGTGATTAATGTCATGGAAAAAAAAATCAGCTTGCAGTTTACAGAAAGACTTAATCATATGAATCAGGGACAAATCTTACAAAGTTACCTCAAGTTCACAAAGAGACTGAAGACTTTTTTACAGTCATGGCCAAAAGTTTGTCAGTGGCACAAATTCTGTGGGCTTCGGATGGAGCACCATGTCACAAGGCAAAGGCGGTAACTAGTGGTTCAGAGGTCATCAAATTAACATTTTGGATCCATGGCCAGGAAACTCCCCAGATATTAATCTGATCAAGAATCTATGCTGAATCCTTAAAAAGCAGGTGAAGAAGCAGAATCTATGATTATGAACTATGATCAACTTGGAGCACTGATAAGGCAGGAATGGACTGCCATCAATCAAGATTTGGCCCAGAAACTGATGTCCAGCATTCCACAGAGAATTATAGAAGTTATGAAGAAGAAAGGTCAACACTGAATACTGTATTTTATTTTATTTTTTTTTGCATAAATTTGATTTGTTTCATTTAAAAAAATGAACTTGAATAAAAACTGAAGCAGCAAATTGTATGAACTATGAACCTCTGAAAAGTGTATTCAACTATGCATGAAAATTTGTGCCACTGCTAAAACTTTTGGCCAAGACAGTAGGACCAAAACCACCAAAATCAAAAATAAAGAAATAAATGATGCAATAAAAAATAATATGCAATTAAATGCACCAAATAGAGTATTAAAATAAATATAAAATCGGAAATAAATTTATATTCCAAATGTAATTTTTTCATTAATTTTATTATATCCTGCATTCTTTTTTGTTCAATTTTCCTATTTTATTTATTTATTACCATGTAATTGTTCCTGTTTATTTATTCTTTTTTTTTTTATTATTTATTTGCTTATTTTATTCCCATTTAAGAAGTATGAAATAAAACTGAAAGTATGAAATAAATATGAAAACATTATTTTGTTACTGAGAGTCAAAAACAGTTGTATTCATTTAAGTCTATTTCCACATGTATAAGGACATTTAAAAAACAAAACAAAACACGTATTTCCTGTTTTCGTTTTGAAAAATACCTCTGTCCACTTGAAAATGCAAAAGTATGCCAAAGTAACAGATGGCGATAGAAATGTTGGCCAATCAGAAGCCTACAAGCAATAGCACAGCACACAGTTTGACTTCAGAAAAAGCAATAAATGTGCACACCTTTGATGTTGCAAGACAAAATCTTCTTTTCCTTGTCCACATGTAAACACAAAACCAGAGTTTCTGAAAATTATCACAGTGGAAGGAGTTTTGTTTACATGTGGACAAAAGCCCAAATGCAGGAAAAAAAGCAACATTTTCCAAAAATACCTGTGTATGTGTGGTCAGGACCTAAAATTAAGTCTATTAAAGTGTTGAACTAGTATTGTCACCTTGTGGTTGAATGCCAATGCCAAACATTTGTGGTGCTGTTTACATCCCCGTGTGTCCAGACTTGTAATACATTAATCAGGGTGCATTTCTGAAAATTAAAAGAGGGTGAAGGGTGTTTTTGAAATGTTTTTATTCAAGAAAATAATCAATATCAATGTAAAGTTTATTTAATAATTATGAATTTCAACTAAATAAGTTTGGGACTTAAACTTAACCACTGCATTTACAGGAATTTTAATATTTAAAAAAAATATTCTCAGTCTCATGTGTTGTTTTTTCCTTTTGTGGACACAGAGGATGCACTCATGCATAATACAAAAGGTTAAAAGCTATTTTAACATGACAGAATTGAATTCCCCTTTCACTTAGTGTCATTCAGCCAGGTGAGCCAACTTCAATATTTAATATAAAATAATCTCAAAATGCAACAGCACAACATGCTCTCAACCAAATGAATGAGGAAATAAATTGTATAGGACTCCATTAATGATAGTTCAGATCTGTGAATATCTTTCCATCTTTAGTGAAGTATAAACAGGACACTACGTATGCCTGCTTGTCAAACTAAAAGGACAGTCTGCTTTCATAGCTGTCTTTTTTCTGCTTTCCTGTGGAGGGGGTCAGCTGTGGTGTGGTGCCTCTCTTTTACCCACATCTCTGCAAATCTCCAGACAAGAAAGGAGGCCTCCTCTGGTCCATTTACTGAGATAGACAGCAGGCTTTTGGACTTTGTCACAGGAGCACAATTTGTATTTTTTTTTTTTTTTCATCCATTCACTATAGACTGTTTCAAGTTGCAGCATTAAAACTCACTTGGTTGAAGGGATACAGTTATGGGATAAAGTAAAGGGATAAAAAAATAATCCAGCAGAGGCAAGGATATGTAGACTAGAGGGAGGGAAATCCCACCCATCCCCCTATCGCTTCCACCAAATCCGACCCAGTATGTAATGAAGACTTTGAAGGAATATATTAGTTGGCCACCAAAAGATAAGTGTCACCAATTCAGTTTCTAACAAAATGTGAAATATACTTACTATCTCCCCGCCTGAGTTGTAGTGTTGAACAACTACCAGAAAAGGGATTTGCAAAACTTCATGACATCATAGTGGAGTTAACCACTATGATGGGTCATCATTTTATCCTTTTAGACATTTGTGTGAAATCTTGTAATAATTATCTTATGAATTCTTCATGAAATCAAATCATCTGAATCCAAATAAATGTGCCAAAAGTTCAACATTTCCTCATGGCATTCCTGGGGTGAGAATGTGTATTGTGTTCAAGAAAATGTGAGGGACGGCAACCCTAAAACATATTAACTCTCGCCATGACTGACGCTGGCCGAGAGGCATCAAAAGTTAAGGGTTCTCAGTACTTTCTCGAGTAACTGTATTTTTAAATTTGTTGAAACGTGGTAATTAAATTTGAGACTTTATAATAACTCCTAAGCCCTTAAAGAACTTGGATTCAAGACTTTTATGATTTTTCAGATACCTTCTCATCCCCCATTTTGCTTGTTCATACTAGTTCTTAAATTGAGACTACTTAACTTTAAATACCTTTTTCCTCTTCCAAATGAAAACCTAAATTTATATGCCAAGGACACGTTTGGGAAGTGATGACATGGTGTCCGTTCCTGACTTTTAGTTTGGGACTGACCTTCAAAGAGCTGCAAGGGAGTTCAGACTTTGTTTTAGGGTACAGGAAAGAATCATGTTGGGAATATCCATCCATCCTGTTCCCCTTATCCAAAGTCGGGTCAGGCTAAGCAGGGCATTCCAGACATCCTTTTCCCCAGCAGTTGGTTTTCCAGTTCCTCCTGTTGGAATCCCAAGGCTCATGATGCCACAAGTCGAACCGTGTCAGTCAAGCAAATAATCTGTTTTATATACTACTAAGTGTTGCTGGAGCTTTAACTTCTTCTGATCCCGAGGTGCTCCCAGGCCGGATGAGACATATAATCTTGCCAGCAAGGTCTGGCTATATCATGGGTCTCCTCCCAGTTGGGAAAACCTCCAAGGGGAGGTGCTCAGGAGGCATCCTGATTAGATGCTTGACTCATCTGGCTTTTTGCGACACCAATGAGCAGTAACTCCACTCCGAACTCCCTCCGGATGTCTGAGTTCCTCAGCCTATCTCTGTCTGAGCCCAGCCACCCTATGGAGGAAACTCATTTTGGCCACTTGTATCTGCGATCTTTTTCTGTCTGTGTCTTCCCAGACCTCCTGAGCAAAGCTGAGGGTTGCTAAATTAAAACCTTACCTTCTGGCTCAGCTCTCTCTTCACCACTATGGTCTGGTGCTGTGAATGCCACATCAGTGCAAAGGTCTGTAAGGCTCCCCCTTCATATCACTTATGAGCAAGATACTATACCAAAATACTTACTGTTCCCCAACCCAGAGGGAGCAATCCACAGTTTCCCATTTAGAAACTTGGGAATATATTTAGTCATTGAGGGCTCTCATGAAGATAAAAGTCTCTAAATGCTCTTTTTCCTCTTCAACAAATAATAATAATGAAGTTGTATTGTCTTCTCCTCGATTCTGTTTGTTTCTCAAAGTTGACCTTTTAAAATCGTATGAAATCATTGGACAAAGTTGTCAGATCTGTTTCCATCCCTCCATCTCTCTCATTCTCTCTCTCTTGGCCTCTGGCGGATTTTAATCAAGAGTGTTTCCTGATAATGAAAACCTGCGATAACGACTCTTTTCTTGCTGCTGCTGATAAGCACTGCAAAGCCTGGATCATTGTTCTCCATTAATTAGCCTGTACCCTTGCCAGCATTTGATGGGTTGACGGCACCGCAGTGGGAGAGCGACCCTGAAGTCATCACACAAACGAGCAGAAAATTGTTTGATGTGTGAGGAATTGGCGCTGTCACAAATGTGACTGTACCTTCATACAAACTGAACACTGGTTCTGTCACTTCTTTATGGATTTTGACATAGTTTTTGATGCTTCCACATTTGATATACTTGGTCTCACTGAGCAGGAACAAAAGAAACACCAAACTTCCAACTTTTCCATTACACTTTAGTGAAATCACACAAATATACAAACTCAGCAGAAGGCAATGGCAATGATATAAAAACTGACACAGGCTATTACATGTAGATTCATCATCATCATCATTACATTTTAATTCAGCAAAAATGAAAAATAAAAACAAGGCAATGGCGAATGGTATCAAAAAATGGGCCCTGACTACATCCTGGAAAGCGCTGCATCAAGGCGACGCATGTTTCTGCGTTTTTAATTTTAAAACTAAACAAACAAAAACAGTAACAGTTTTTCCAGGCAGAGTGATGAACGGCAGTGCCGCACAGCTGCTGGCGGCAGATCAGGAGGCTTCGATGATGGATTGGGAGGATCTTAACGCTTCGTAGTTTCACACATTCTTTATGTTGCATATATAAGAAAATGGGTATGAGAAAATGTAAAGAAAGAAAATGTATAATATTTTTTATATTATACTGTTGTGTGTTTTTGTTCCATTTCATTGTCTCATTCCTTCGATTTGTTTGTTTGAACATTGTATTGCAGGATTGTGATTTTTCGGCATACTTTCGGCGCTAATTCATCATCGCTTCTGTCAAGTTACAATCAGGAGTCTGCCTATGTGGATTCGTTTAACACTGTATTTTGTTTGTGTTTGATGGGGCAAAACATGAAAAAAAAGAAAATAATGTTATTGCACTTGCTTAACAAAAACAGGAAGGAGGAATACGCAATTATTATCCATGTCAAATGTTAATGTATAGTGAATTTTTATTGATCAATAGGTTTCTTGAGGCTGGAAATGATATAAACGGGTGGCAAAAGATGATAATACAATGTTTCAAATCCTTTTGTATTTTCTTTCTTGTAATTTTTACAAAAAAAAAATAAAAAAAATACTACATCAAGCTATTCTTGGAACTTTACTTTTTGTTTGCACTGTGGCCACAGGCACTTGGATATGACTTCAAGCCTCCTACAACCAGTGGATGACTTCTAGTTAACTGATGACTGGTTAGAGAACTACAACTATCAGCTGACTTACATTCTCATACAACTAAAATGCTTTCTCAGTTACATTCAAAGGGAATTTTATTTCCCCTGGGTTACTTTGTGAGATTTCACAAATACGTTTCTAATCATAAATCTTCTCCTTTTGTGTTCTTGGTTGTCTACAGTTACTTTTCAGACAGCCAATCATACATTAGTCTGGACGGGACTCATTTTGCTAATCCAGAAAATGGAGACGTTTCTAATGTGCTTTATATCGTGACAGGATTAATTTAACCCAAACCATGATCCTATCCTAAACCTAACCACACAGTGGACCAAAGGAACTTGAAGGTACAACAAACTAAGTGAAAAAATAATGGTGCCATGTGGGAGTTTAACCCCAGTTTCCTGGGTTAAAGTCCACCTTCATCAGTGGACTACGTCTGTATTTTTAACTTGTAAGGTGTTTTGTTGGAGAAATAAGTTTCCCTCAACACATTACTGAGAAGGCAGTTTAGTTGTACAGGTAACTTTTAGGAGACAGAGGTGCCTCAATTTATGGTTGATCTGAATGTTCGTAAACGTGGCAGCCATAATCAGGGACATTCAGAACTGCTTAAAAAGAAATACTTAAAAGCATCTTAGCATTTTTTTGTGACCTGTTATTTCCAGCCAAAACAATCCCATTGACCAGGTGAAAAAAAATAACTCAATATTTGCCATGAAGGTGTGTGAGCAGATGACAAAACTTAAGCATTTATTTTTGGTAGATGTTGGGCTCATAAAGAAATATTTTAATTTTGTATGTAAAAGGTTTAAATGTTTAGTAGTGAGAAGTCATAATGTGATTCTGAACCGTCATACATGGTTACCTGTGTTTTTATGTTATATATTTGTTTTCCATCTGAGGACAATCTCAAAAAATGAGACATACATGACTTTTAAAGTCATGCTGAAAGTCATAAAAACAATTTGTGCCCTGTATTTGAATAAATATATCACATTTTTGTGATATCCTGAATTAGCATGAGACTGGGCTGGAAATTGCTAACCTCAGTTGGACTTTCCTGCTTAAAAAAAAAGACACTAATGTGTTTGAACATGGAAAATTCTCAACTGCAGCTCTACCAAACTTTAGTCACAGTAATACATGGCATCTGGCTGTGATTCCTAACTAGATTCAGTTAACATTCACTGTCAGTTTCCTTATAAACCGTGACATGAATTTATCAAAGTTTGCTTGGCGAAGCCTCATGATCCAACGCTCATAGCACCTGAAGCACTGAATGAACAATCAGATCCTGAACTAAGACACAAGATCCAGTGTGAGCAGTGCTTCTTGACTGGCGGTTCAGGGACCCAAATGAGGACTGGGTAACTTTTTTGGATGGTGTGTTTAAAATCCAGGGTTATATTCTGAAAGTGCTTATAAATAAAGTTTATTTGAATGTTGTGGATCCTGATGCCGCAGCAGCCGAGTAGCCCCTGCTCAGATTATTAATAATAATTATAATTGTAGTAATAATCATATTATGATACAATAAAGACATCTGACTCCCCGTTCAAGGTCAGAGGGGAGTCCAGTGATTCGCTGTTGCTATGGTACAATGAAGCCCGCTGGGATTTGCTGTTGGCTCGACTCATCTGTCAGTCAACCAACCATCTGTCAGGAGTCTGCAGGGGTAGGAGGGGCCTAATGAGGCGGGGTCAGCCAGCTCCCATCGATTTCCAATGGGAGGTCAGCGCAAGTTTTCTGCAGGGAAACTCTCTGACCTACTTCTACTGCTGATTACTGAGCCTCCCACTGATTATTAATGGCAGTTGTACCGTTAGGTTTAATCTCCCATTAGTATAAAATGGAATTTTTCCCTTTTTCCCCCGGGAAATCAATGAAAGATTTCCATTGTGGCCTGCTTCTTAAGATGCCACTAATGATAAATGGTTGCTGTACACATCTCGCATTTGGTGGATTTCTAAAATAGAGTAATAAGAATTATTTTAATGGTTAGGGTCACATAAATTCAATGTCCTATTACTTCCAATTGGATATTTTCCTTAGAAGTCCATTTCATACCAAATATTTGCCACTGATTTATTATTAGTCCACCTGAGAATCAACAGGCAATTGATTGCTTTCCAGTTGGTGATTAGCTTCAGAAGTTGCCATGAATGATAGACGGTAGTTGTAAAGTCTCATTTTTAACCACCAATAAATTAGAAATAATATCTAATGTGAGAGTGGACCTGAATTCAACTTCCATTTATTTCCAAATAATCTGATACCAGTTGGTTGTCAATTTGTCTAAATATGTCTAATTTTTCACTGGATATTAAGCGGAGATCGTTATAGATGGAAGCTAAACTCTAATTTTGGGTTTCAAGGGGTTATTTATACAGTGTTCCTACCACTGGCTTCAAATGGGATTTTTCTAAAGGATGGAAAAATAATTATCATTTTCCCAACTGGAAATAAGAAAAATCCATTTTATACCAGTGGGAGATTGGTATACAGTGGAACTACTATGATGAATGGAACTACTGGCTTCAAATGAGAGATTCCTAGAAAATCCTAAATAATATCCATTAAATCAACTTCTGTTTATTTCCCTGTTAGAAATGAGAAAAATTCCAGTATACAACAGGAAATTTTGCCAATTGATTTTCAGTGGGAGAGCTCCATTTCCCTGCTGATGTCTTTCCCTGATCCCCTATTTGCTTTTAAACTCCTTGAGAATATTGTCTGGTTAAGAGTCGAACGATTCGAACGACTCCTCAGACAGTTCGCTGCATGAGTGAAGTGAGTCTGATGGGTGATTCTGATCAATAAAATTGATCAGTCTCTCTGCCTCCTCCTTGGTTAATAACTCCAGGCTGAGAGGAAACAGACAGATGGATGAATCTGATGGACTGAACATGTGCACGATGGGAAACAACCGACTAAACCAGAATGATCTGTTTTTCTACACGTTATGTTTCTGAGTGGTCTTAAATTGGACATAAAAGGAAGAAAGCAAGAAATTAGTTTAAAAAAAAAAAACATGAAAATGCTGAGAATGAGAATGAAAATGAAATGTGACCAATAGTTTTGGTTGTATCCCAGGGTGCACATGGATGTTTTATAACCTGTTAAAGTGTGTGTGTGTGTGTGTGTGTGTACAGTTAAAAGTCTGATGTTGTTGAGCTCTTCCTTCTCTTTAATGCTGTACAAACTAATAAAACTGTGTACATCCTCCCACAATAAATATAACCCATCATAAAAAATAAATTAAAACAAAAAGAATAAATATCTCACCACTGGAGAACATTAAAAACTCTGAGCTGTGTGTGTGTGTGTATGTGTGTTTGTGTGTTTCTGTGTGTTTCTGTGTGTTTCTGTGTGTCTCTGTGTGTTTCTGTGTGTTT
>VUQI01020255.1:0-12600 GCA_015106735.1 Paratilapia polleni | reverse complement strand
TTTTTTTTTGTTTACAATTATGGCCACAAGTCTTAAAGAGTTCTTGAGTCCGGTCCGGTTAAAATTCTATTCCGGGTTGTTTTCAATCCGGATTTGGTCCGAGTCCGGTCCAGTTCTGATGTGATCCGGTCCGGTCTTTACATGGCACTGGGCTTGTAGCTCTGCACAGTATTTCCCCCTGGGCACGTTTAGCATGGCGCTGTAAAGCATGGCTGTATGTGTATGTGCAAGGTCTGTTGATAAAGCGCTGCACCAATAAATGTCAAAGTTTGTAGACTGGTGCTGAATCCAGAACCCCAGTTTCTAGGTTGTTCTGGTCCTGAAAATGCCTGTTACTCCACTTTTGGAAATTCTTTTTTGAAAAATTCTACAGTCAACCTACTTATTTACAGACCTTGCCTGTGTGCCTGTGCTGGAATGTATTCAAAACGTAATTCTATATTTGTTTCTATTCACTTCTAGTAAATTATTCACAATTCTGGCGAATTCCACAGTCTTGATTGGTCGGGCAGTACTTTACTAAAGAGTCTTCTTGGCCAGTAGGACGGCCAGAGGCCAGCATGATTGACCAATGATGGAGTAGGGTCAAGGACGAGCAGGAATCAAAGGTTGGGTCAAAGAATAAACAAGGAAAGAAAATGAGAGTAGAGAAGGAGCAGGTCAAATAAAAGTAGGAGATAAACCTTTGATGGAAGGACAGGAAAAGAATATGGAAGGAGGACGGGATAAGGTTATGGACACAGGTACTGGTCAGTAGGCATCGGGCTCAGTGTGCTGTGGTACAGAGTGATTGTCCAGAGAATCGAGTGGTTATTTAAACAGCAACTTAGAAACATTTAGATCCTGACGAGGCTTGGCCGAACAAGTCCAAGGTCAAGTTATACCGTCTCGCCTCCATCTCCATGCATCTCTAAATTCACTTAGAGTCTAGTGATTTCAAGTCCAGGTCAAGTCATCAGCTTATTGGACATCAGTTTATTTGCTTTCTTCTCCTTCATTAAAGCTTGAAACTACTTACTGAATCCAAAGAAGTCCATGGTAGGGTCCAAATTAGTGACTTGACTTTGTTGCTTCCATCCTCAAGTCTTGACCTGAACTCCTTACAGTGGATCCGGATTCTTCCAGACAACGCTAAGGGTTTGGATGAGGATAAGTGGTCCAAAGTTACGACATCAGTAAAGAGGCTTTGAACCTCTGTGGTAGGCTTTGACTTAGCCCTGGACTTGTTCAGATTTAGATGAGGCTCTTAAAGTTTAGTCAGTTCTGTTGTTTTTCCTGTGACTGTCTGACCATAGGCTTAGCTTCTTGATCCTTCAAACCAGGGCAAACTTTTCAAGGTGAAGTCCATAGGTTTGATGGAAACTTGACTTGACCTTTTGCTCATCAACCTAGTGCCTACAAAGTTCAGAACCAAGCTGGCAACCCTGAAGTCAAGTCATTTAGTTCTCACGTCACATCTATTGTTTAGAGAAATGTGACACAGTCTTTAGCCCACAGCTACATCCCCTTTGTTTGATCCCTGCTTGCAGTAAAATTAAATCCAAACCGACAGATGCATCTAGAAGGTTTATTTTTTGCCCCCAATGACTCCAAGTTCCATAGTAAATGTATCCACATCCGTTTGGATGTCGATTTGGAAATCGATTTTCCACCCCAAGAGTCCACCAAATGGAGGTAGTTGGGGTCCCATCCAGCCAGTCAATCTTCAAGTCAATCAATCCATCAAGTGACAAATAAATTACTGATAGATTGATTGCTAATGCAACTGGAGCTGTGGCTGTCAGTTCGGTCCAACATGGAGCAATTCAGCTGACTGTTAACAGTTCAGAAAAACAAAATGCCCTCACTTCCCCCTCCCCCATTCTTCTTCCCACCCCCACCCCCTTCCATCAGTCCATCAGTCCATTTGTCCTTCTCCTTCTCTCAGCTGCTTCCAGACATCAGATTAATGGCTTGCTCCAGTTTGTGCCTCAGTTTGTGTTTGCGACAGTACCCATCTCGGTCCAATGCGGTCAAGATCTGCAAACACAGGACAGACAGAAGCAAGGAATATCAGCACCTACAAACAATTTAAGGGTATCGTCCATGTGTCCGATACACACAAACTTTTATGCATAGGTGAAAATGTTATTTTGATTGAGATGCTACAGCAAGAGGTTCAGGGGATCTGGGAAAGGGTCATCTTGCTCAAGGTCAGTGCTGGATGACCAACTGATTTATTATTTTGCTGCCACGTCAGGTGAGTTGATGGGACAAGTCTTAAGGGGAACCAAAGAGCTGGAAGGTAGCATGAGCGGCTTTTGCAACACCAGCCATGTAACAAGTACCAGCGTCAAACCTAAAAGTTACTAAATCACTCACCTCTTCTTTGTACTTGTTGATGTAGAAGTAGAGCTCACTGAGTGCACTCAGTGTGTTGAACTCATTGCCATGGAGTCGGGACTGCTCCACCAGGTAGGCATCCATGTCCTGATCGCTGATGCTGGGCATCTTGGCTATATCCCTGTAATACCTGAAGGACACAGACAAAGTTAGTTGGAGTGACCAACTTCAGAGTTTAAATGCATCAGCAAGTTAATGAGTAGCTTTTGGGTTAATTTACCAAGATAATTAACCAAGTCTCCAGTTCTAATGGCATAATTTTTTAAATTTTGTATGAACAGGCCTTATTAGTCATCAGCACTAATTAATGTGATTTATGCAAAATTACATGACACCATACCATTTTTTAAATAAGGCAACAGTCTCCCTACCTCTCTACTATTTTACTGTGTTACCCTTCAGAATGTAAATAATGAAGCTGCAGTAACTCCTTGAAGATATTGATTCTGACAATTTATATTGATTAGTCAGTGTCTTGTCATCAGCTGTTATCATATTAGCAGGTTGGTTAACTGGCCATTTACATCTAAACACAGCTCACACATTTCTTTTTGTTAAATATACCAATTAATTAGCTTGATAGCTACCTTAATCCCAGAGCAATTATAGTTTGCTTTACGTAGTACATATTAGTTAACGTGCTACCTACCTTTCCACCCAGCTCTTGTAGTTGGGGATGTCTTTAGCGTAGAGCAGCTTGTTGGACGGAGAGTCTTTGCCGAGCCGATGTTCAGACGTCGAGCACGAGTCCATGAAGGTCTGAGCGACGACCGACAGACAAGCGTCAGTGATGCTGCTCTTGTGGATGTCGAACACAAACTGAGGATTCTTAATGACGTTCACCCAGAACCTGAGGGGAAGACTGCAAGAACAGCGAGAAGAGATTTTTTTTAAAACCTTTAAACTGCCTGTGAATTTGTGTCATCATAAAAAGAGACTGCACTCTCCTGTAATTTTCTCTCACCAGTTGCTCTTCCAGGTGTGTCGGACGTCTGGGTCAGTTATCTGTCGTTTGTCTGCCTGCTCGTCCAAGAAGTCGAACATGTATTTTATAGCCAGTGGTAGCGCAGAGCCACGATGGGCGGTGCTAAACACAGTCTCAAACAGGTCATCAACAAACTTCTGCAGTGTCCCCTGGTGGTGGGAGGACCAAAACACAGGGTTAAATATTTAAACAACTTGTGAAACTGACAAAGTAAAAAACAGAGCCCCAGTTACCAAATTTAATGTGTTCTAATAGCAAAAAGACAAATAACCGGCAACATCTGATAAACTCAGAAGGTTTGTCAAACCTAACATTTTGTCAAGATTAGTCAAGTTAGAGTTCATTGTCTATTTTATTTGAAATGAGATTATAATGTACAAAAGTTACATCTTGTTGTAATAAATATGACCTGAAACTAGGGACTGAGATTATAAACCCATCAGGAAAGTTTTTACTAAGGTCATTTGGATCATTTTCTCATAGACATATGATCAGATTTATTTTTTTTACCAAAGGAGTCACCCTCTGCTGGCCATTAGAAAGAATGCCCTGCCTTCACTTTTCAGACAGTCTCTGCGTATAATCACAATTAGTTTTACAATAATACTTTAAAGCAAAAAGCTTGTCTGCTGCCACTTTAACCCTAAGCACTGCACTGATGTCTCTGTATGTTTGCACTGTTTTGTTTGAGGTACCTTGGTTGCCAGAAGTCTGGTCAGGTAGATTTCAGAAACCATTTTACTGCCTCGGTCTCCTTCTCTCTGGTCGCTGTGCTCGTGATTTTTCACCAGGTGCCACAGTTTAGTTCCTGGAAAGACAAGGCTGGATTACCTCCAGGGCAGTGCGCTTTACTCCTTAACCTCCAGAAGCCCCAGAAGCCCCAGTTTTACTCCCATCATTGGTCTATGTAAAGCAATTATTAGCAGATTTGCTAGAAATTGGCTTCACTGCAGAGGTACCCTGTGTCAAAATTTATTGTAGATGTTTTCATTAACTGTAGATTTATAATTTCAACACCAATGTCGTCATTTCTGGTGTATCTTGATATTATAATTCCCTTTTTCTTAGCAGAGTTTTTGTCAGAGACAGACAAAACTTACAAGTACATCTAAGATCATAACTGTGCTGTCACAGAAATGAAATGTAACTGTCGTTTCAGCGCAAGAAATGAATCCTGCTAAACTTTCACAGTACATTTGATCTGACTTAATAGCTGCAGGTACCGTCTCAAGAACACTCGCTCTGACTGGAGATGAGTACATTTCAAATAAAGACAGAGGAGATAGACTTAATTTGTTTCATTGCACAGGATGAATCCGTCATCACCTCCCAAAGACCAAGTTACAAGTACAGGTTACATTTCATTTCATAAAATTAATTTCAGTGCAACTAACAGGTTTAAAATTGACTTAAACTCCCTGATAGTAATAGTTTCTGATGTTTTCAGGACCTTCTGTGGATTATTCCTGGACATTGTGGCAGTGTATTTAAAAGCTTTTTGCCCAATTCTGTTCTGACTCTGGAGACAAACATTTATGAAATATGGTTAGAGCGAAGGCTTTTCTGAATGTAGGTTTTTTGACATGCATGTACAAGAGGGAACCAGCCCAATGAGAGATTTATATTTAAAATCCAGGAAATGGGAACAATCGTGTATAACAATACAAAAAGGCTTTAAAAACAACTTTGCTAATCTGAAATTAACTTATAGCACTAACACACATAAAAATACACAGGCCTATTGGTGACCATAACAGATATGCCGTAATGTTTAGAAAGCTACTGTAACTATGACTACATCTACTTCAATATTACCTGTCTCCTGGTCTGGAGTGATCATTGGAGCTCTGGATCTCAGGCTGTCAGGACTGCTGGACGTCCGCAGTAACGACTCTGATGGCACAAAGAGAAAGAGAGATGAGTCACCTTCTCTAGTTAGGAAAGCAGCAGTTGAACACTGACTTTGTGGGTCAACATTGCCTGAAACTTATATCAAAAGACCACAAAGACAGGGTTCTACTAACTTTGAAAGTTCCTAGTTCCTGCTGTGGTGACACATAAAAGAAAGGGACTTCCTCCAAGCGTTATAAGAACTGTGAACAAGTCCAAAAGCAACTAATTTCAAGATTAGGTGGGATTGGACCTGAACTTTAAAGTGGCCTTGGACTTTTTCACCCAGACCACTCCACCACCCTGCTACATCAACAAGCATACAAACCCTATTACCATAGCTTATAAGCAAAATGGATGGATACTTTGGGCACCTGTAAAGCTGACACAGAGCTGCTTTAAGAGCAAATTTAAAGCTTTGTAGCTACATACCACTGGTTTTAATACCATAGCAGATTCAGTCTAGGTGGATAATGCCTTTGGTGGTTTGGTCACTAAACTTGAAGGACTCCAGGCTACTTCAGGTTTATAAACAATGTATAGCACAGACATCAGGCATTACTTGTATACACTGATTCTTTTTTCACCATCTACAGGCAATACATAATATTTTAAATTGTAGTTAAAAAAATATTTTGGCCTGCTGCTAAATTAAACTGTCTTTCCTCTATTTCTCCATATATCCACAATGTGGTGGAGATTGAAAAGTTTGCATGACCCGCTGAGAAGAAATAGAATTGGGAAACACAGCTGGCTGAAATAAATTAGAATGATCCATTTAATATATGAAAAGTCTGGAAACCATTACTCTTGCCAATAAAATATACTAAAGCACTAACCAGTAACAAAATTTAACAACTGTGTGTGTGTGTGTGTTCAATACCATATCTGCTCAGTGATCTGGTGAAGGTGAAGGAGTTGGCGATGTTGTAGGCAGAAACCTGCTTCTGGACGAGCGCCACCAGAGAGCCGTCTGTTACCTAGCAATCCACAGTGAAACATCAGTTAGTCAGCCAATCGCTCCATCAATCAGCTGACTAATTATCCATTCAGCCAGTCAATTCTTATCCCATCCACAATCTCGATAAACTCCACATGTGCCACTGCAGGAACTGATGAAGAACATGAACTTGCTCAGAGCTCAAACTGAGAGCGAGGCTGCACAGTCCGCCGAGATTTTAATAAATCAGCAAGAGGAAATGTTTTTAATCTGCAGCTGCACAGTCATTTTATATGTGTATCATATAACTATTATGAACTATAATATTGTATACTTAAATTATACTGTTCTTTTATTCTATTACAGATGCTACCATTACACAATTACTGTACTATATACTCTTCTTTATCCTATAAATGACCCTATACTGTATGTATATACTTATTCTAATTTCACATTAGATTACACTGTATTATATTATTCTAGGATACATTACATCACAATACTTTGTTACACACTATGTTGCCTTATTTTATTTATTAGTCAAAAGTCTATTAATTTCTATTCACCAAATAACATGTTTGAATGACCTCAACCTTTTAAAAAACAGAAGAATAAACATACAAAAAAATACATATGTAATTAACAGTGGGTTTCTGTAACACAGTAATGTAATGCATTTGTCTGCTATATTCAATAGTTGCACTAAGCTACTAATCAGACTGTTATGACTATTTTCGCTTTATGCAAGTTCTTCAATTATCACCACAATGGATGTTACAGTCAGCTGACTTCAGTTCGTGTAGAGGGAGGAGACACGTGGAAATATGAACATTATTTTTATATTTTATATTTTTAGACAGAAAAACAAAACAACTGCAGACAGCAATCAGATTACAAGTACGGGTTACAATTCATTTCATAAGATATCAGAGACTTCAATTATTAACTTAAAGAACACAAAGCACTGCACAATGATAGCAGGAAAAAAAAGAAACATCTAAAATGGGCAAAAAGACAAATCCAGAAAACACAGAAAGCCAGCAACTGACACTTTAATCTGGTTTATCAGATATGCTGCTAACTATCAGACAAGCTTACAGGTGATCTATGTAGTAAATACATGTTTGTACCTGGTAGTGTGCCAGCGTGTTCAGTCTCTTCCAGTCGCTCTCTATTTTAGTTGTGACGTCTTCGTCCTGCAGGATGATCCTGGTGAGTCGACCCTGACGCCACTCTGACAACACAAACAAAGACACAGCATTGAGACTTCTAGCCATGTTGACACGAGAGAACTACACACCCCAAATTACAGCAGTGTTGAGAAACTTTTTTTTTTTTTTTTTAAACTTTGAGGGCTCCCTGTTGAACTGTGTAACAGATATTTTTATGTGTTTTAGGGCTAATTATTAATAATCACTAACTTTGCATAAAATTTAAAATATTAATTAATGAGGCCCTATTCTGCATATTTTCAGCTCTTAATTTTTATGCTTGAACTTCACAAGAAAAATCCCTATTTATCTCATACTGGGGCCTTTGAAAAAAAACAAGTACAGCATTCTGGGAATATTTATACTATATTTACCTCATTTAATACAAGGTTTGATACCGATATACCGGTAGTTGCCAGGGAGTCACCGACTGGTCTCTAGGCCTATGTGACTGGGGCCTAACAAGTTGCTAGCAAGTTCTATGGGACTGAATGTAGTGATGAGGTTAAACTTACGTGTTTGTGTTGTACTTTGTTGATACATCACATTAGCTTTTTACACATGGCACTTGCATTCATGAGTCAAAAATCATAAAAGTGTCATCAAATGGTGGAAATTATCTTAACTAAACAAGTATGATGTAAGTATGATGAACCTTTCTTTCCCACAGAACTTATTTTCTGTGATAATCCAAAAGGTTATGGAAAAATCGCATTGGCTCTTTGTTGAAAGAATCATGGCGATACAGACTTCGTCCACTTTAACCCTACACAGTATAAAAGATGGACATAGCCACAGTGACATCACTCATTGGTCAGTAAAGTCTCCTTATGAAGCCTTAAGGTGAGAGATTTTGCTCAATGAGCATACCCTGCTGTATCCTCCTTTGTGATTCCAATAATGATTTACAAAATAAACATCATGATATATTTAATAAGACTTAAAACTAGCAACTGAGACCATAAACTCATCAGGAAAGTGTTTACTGAGGTGTTGCACTGAGTAAGAAGTGGGGCATTTTTTCCATACAGTTCAATGCAGATAGACTTCTTTTTGCAACCAGAGGAGTTGCCCCCTGTTGACTATTAGAAAGAATGAAAGTTTAAGGAACCTGGTGCTACATCCATGTTTTATACTGTCTATGCTTTTCCTTGAAATCATTCGTCTGTGATCTTAGTAGCTACCCAGGTCCATGTCGTCGGCCTGAGGTCTCTGCGAGTACGGGATTCCTTTGTAAACGGCGTCCAGCAGTTTGTCTTTGACCTGAGTCACTGTGTCGCAGTTCAGCACCTTCACTGGCACCTCGGTCCCAGCTTCGCCCTCTGGAGGGATGCACATCAGTGTCTGAGAGGGAGAGAGAAAGCATACACTCATCTGTCTGCACCAAACTTTATTAAGCTGCTGCTTGCGTGTTTACCACATTGTTGTCACAGTGAGGAAAAACGTCATCGACTGGCTGTTAAATCGGATACGTTACAGGGTGAGTTTATTGTATGAATCAGGTACCAATAAAACACTAGTTCTTGCTGGAAAATTATGGGGAACAAGGCAGTAACCAGCTGGTTTTTTTAAAGAAAAGGAGAAACATATTGTACTCTATATTTTTTATATACTGTTCAGCTATATGTTTCAGTGCTGGAAATCTTGTGTAATCCCCTCTTTTAGTGATTTAAATGTTTGTATTGAGGTGATCACTTAGAAAAACTGTACTTGTTGTGTATGAAATAGATTAAGTCCAAATCAGTTGTCAAAATTAAAGCATTTATTGTCCTTGGGCAGATGTGGGGGGAGGGCGAACAAACAAAAAAAACAAAAAAATGCTGAGATGTCTCGACCAAGAGTCAAACTACCATGTGTACCACACACTTTTACTGTCAAAAAGTTTGTTATACTGCATACGTCATCACTGCTATTCACTGCAAAAAGCCCCTAAAGCTGTGTGTTATCATTTAAAAGTCAGGTTTGTGTTGCTTAATGATACAGAAGTTGCCTGCCAACAATATTAAGATTTAAAATGGGGGTAACACAACATTAGATCTTCACTTGATAATTAGTTGCATAAATAAATTTCGCAATAATATTCCTATATCTAAAGAAAATATGAAAAAACTGCAACAATGCTATTTTTGTTATTGTATTTTTTTTTTTTTTATATTAAATTTGTGAAGTGAAAATCTGATATGGTGGCAGCCCTGTGTCTGAAATGTCCTCTCTCATTTCAGATGTTCTTTCATAAAGATGATGGTGAAGAAAGACTATGACTCCGATAACATACTATAGTGATCGGAGGGTGAGCAGTCGCCTGAACTGTGCACGGTTTTGTGCTACAGAAGGCAAAGACTTATGTGACTTATTGTTATTGTTCAAGCTGTTAATTTTGGAGTGTTTTTATTATTATTGCAGTCATGTTGTGTTTGGTCCTTGAACATTTGTGTTCATGTGTGATGTATTTTTATGGCTGAGGACAGTATTAAGGTCTGTCAAGATGTCATTTTAACCATATACTGACGATAACTGTGATATCGTATAATATCAAAACTGTGTCAACAATACACATGATAATATTGTTTATAATTGTGTAATTCTTCTTTGTGTTCTTTTGTATTATTATGGTTATTTTTTCTATAGATATCAGTATTGTATTTTTGCAAATTCTTTTCAATACTATAATTGTGAAGTGAAAATCTGACATAACCACAGCCCTAATAAGATTATTATCTGAATCACACACAACAGCCAAAGTTATAGATGAATTTGAACAATAGCATTATTGTTATATTGCTTTTTTTCCTTTCAAACTTTCTATAGATGTGTTTTTTGCAAATAATTTAACTAAAAATACAAGCACATGGAGGTGGAAAGAATGTCTATAACCATAACTAGACAAAAGCTACAGAACAATTACTCAGTTTTTTGCAATATTATATGAACATTACTGACACAGTAGTGACATTTTATTTTTAAATGTAATATTCAGTGTGATAGCTTGAGTGTGAAGTTTAGCCTGCAATGGGCCACCAGGACTTGGATTACTGTAGTGACGAGAAACTTCTGTCCAGTATTTGTTTATTCATGTTACATCTAAACCTGCAGCTGTGTTGTGTGTGACATTCAAGAAGATACAAATTCTAATATTTGAAAATAAAAAGTAATGTCAATACATAGTGATTTACATTTATTTATTTATTTTGATTGTCTACTTCATTTCACCAAATTTCACCAGGAATGACTTGACACAGTCAAATGGTGATCCCGGTTTTAGTTTATTGTAACTAATAAACAAAACTACCGAAGTATGGTGAAACCAGCAGTCTTTTCTCACTGCAGCTGCATTCAGTCACAGCTCAAACTGTTGTATTTAATTTTGGTTTGTGCACACGCGCGCATGTGTTACCAGCTGCTTGTAGTCAATCTGCTGTCGGATGAGTTTGTCTTCACTAAGAGAATAACGAGCTTCTCCGGTGATGGCGTCAATCGGTCCCTTCTCCATCTGCTGCTTTATGGCACAATACAGCATGAAGAGAGGCTCGCCTGCACACTCCTGAAGGATAGGAAGAGGGGAGGGAATGAAGGGAAGGAGGGGAAAATTTAAAAAAACAGGCATAAGGAAGAGAAGGAGGAAAGCTAGGTTCATTACCACAGTTTAATCCTCAAAACTCATCAGTAGGATTTAAGCCAATCCCCTTCATTCCCTATGAATAAATTAGCTGCAGCTCTGATCTGATTGGTCACGCTCAGACTAGAGTGGAAGACTTTAATGAGGTCAATTAAGGAAAGCAGGAGGAAAGAAAGGGAGAAAGGAAAGAAGGAATAAGTGGCGTAAAGACAGGATGATGTACCTTGAGGAATCGATGCAGCAGGAAGGTGAACCAGTTTGTCAGCATCTTCTCAGCAACAGACTCTGTCCTAAACACATACATGTACAGGTCAAAGGTCATCAGTGAATACATTAACTGCTGCTCTTGTCTGATTGGTCACATCAAACTCGACAGGAAGAGATTAATAAGGTCAGTTAGAGAGAGCAGGAGGGAGGGCTTTGGGGGTGGAAGGGGGAAAGAAAGACCAGACTGAATAACTGCTGCACCAGCTTCATAAACAAGGACTTTTATTTTGAAGCAGCTGGGACAAAATGTGATGCTACAGATTTAGCAGAGGCTGTCATTCAAACAGACTTGGATTCATTCAATGGATCAGCTGTAATATTCCAAGTGTCACCACCCACTCACACTGAAAACAGTAAAACTTAAAGTTAACAGTGGTGAACCGACCTCCTCAGCAGCAATTTGGGATGGTTTCTGTTCTCCAGGTTCTTCTCAATCAGGTCGGCCAGCAGCTGCTTTAACACCACTGTGGCATATTCCATCCGACCCTGAAGAGGCAAAGACAGTCTTTAACAGCCCAACAGTCCTTCTTTAACTGATAATAACTTTATTAGCGAAACAGAAACAGGCAGAAACAGCTATTAAGTTTCTATTAACAGCTTTTTATTGATATTAACAAAGAAATGTCATCAGTACAGGTGCATTAACCACCATTATTAGCAGACTGTAGCATTGTAACAGATACCTGTAGAGCAGCCATGAGCAGCGAGGCGACATTCCCTCTGTCTCTCATGGAGAATGACCTCTGAGCCTCCAGCGTGTGGATGAAGGTCAGCAGGAACATCTTGTTGTTTAGCAGCTGGCTGAAGAGGCGCAGAGCTTTCTCCACATTGGCTGGAGACTAAACAGATGGATGTGCACTTAGTTACATCAACACAGAGCTTCTTCTCTTTGCACCAAACCTAACTGGAAAGTCTGCTGCAGCTCAGTATAAGAGTCGAATAATTTGCCTGTCGCTCAAATTTACTGCTGACAAATCTCAGAGAACATACACTATGTTGCCAAAAGTATTCGCTCGTCTGCCTTCACACACATATGAACTTGAGTGACATCCCATTCTTAACCCATAGGGTTTAATATGATGTCGGCCCACCCTTTGCAGCTATAACAGCTTCAACCCTTCTGGGAAGGCTTTCCACAAGGTTTAGGAGTGTGTTTATGGGAATTTTTGACCATTCTTCCAGAAGCGCATTTGTGAGATCAGACACTGATGTTGGACGAGAAGGCCTGGCTCGCAGTCTCCGCTCTAATTCATCATCTAACTCAACAACCATGCTACATTTAAAGTCACTTAAATCACCTTTCGTC